>JBANCZ010003547.1:0-12288 GCA_037040025.1 Sphaerogastrella javana | reverse complement strand
CTATTAAATTTCTATATTGATGTATTAAAGATATACAAATAAATTATCGATTCATCGCACGGCTGCAACCCTGTCCAAAGAGACATCTGTTGACCGGTAACTGTGTGAAGCAACACGATAGAAACAGATGTGTAAATGCTTGTTACATATCTATACAGCCTGAACGAAACATTATAAACGAAATCACCTATGGACCTAAAAAAAATGTAATTATGAAAAAACGAAAAAAAAATTTGGTCACATGTTTCATATATTAGATTTTTTTTTGATTTTGAATTTGCCGCCAAAAGAAGGGTTGATTGCATCATCGCATGTTTCGTGCGTGCTCGTAATATTAAGTGTTGAAAAGGTGTCGATGTATGTGTGGTTTTACTGTCCGAGGGCAGGGTTCTACGTAAAAATATTTACCTGACAATTTAAAATTAAAACTATTGTTTATTTATTAAAATAAAAATTTGATTTTTTTTACTTAACGTGAATTTATTTGCCAAGTGGCAACACTCGTGTATTGAATTTGTAATTAATTGATCGATTAACATGCAAGAGTATATCGATATTCTAGAAGTATTTGAATATCGAACTCCTGCCTGCATCTCTATGCACGTGCTGGTACATTATCAACTTATTTTAATAGTACCGACATGGGCAAGAAATCCGACAAGTTAACTAAAAAGAACCCCGATTCGAAAAAGGAAGAGCGGCCAACAAAGTCCTCACAGAATCAACCGGAAAATGCTGAAACGAACGGCATTTGGCAAGATGCTCGCTTTCAGCATTTGTTGTCGGATCCGCGATTCCGTGGAGTCCCAAAGGTGCAGCGCAAGGTGAAGATAGACAAACGTTTCCAAGGCATGTTCGATGATGACAAATTCAAAGTAAAATACACTGTAGACAAGTATGGCAGACCTGTCAACAAATCAAACGCTGAAGATTTGCGCAAATATTATGAGCTTGATAACGAGAGCTCCGAGGAGGACAAGGAAGATCAGAAAGAAAAAGCGATAGCTGAGGATGAAGAAGATCAGCAAGAGAAAGCGACAGCTGAGGATGAGGAGCGTCGTGCCGAAGAGCTGGCCATTACACGCGATGAACTGGGCAATGTTGCTCTAGAGTTAGCCAGCGATGAGGATTCCGATGTGCCCGAGAATCTGCGCGAGCGTTTAACGAATCCAAACATTGATTATGCTCGTGGCGAGGGCCGGCTGATGACCGATTCGTCATCGGATGAAGATAGTAGTGATGAAAACGAAAATGATGCCCTAGAACTGCAGATCGATCATGTCTGGGGTGAACTTGACATGAATGCCGATAGCACAGAGCATTCCACATGTCGCCTAGCCGTATGCAATATGGATTGGGACCGCATACGTGCCCAGGATCTTTTGGTCTTGTTTAGTTCGTTTCTGCCACCGGGTGGTAGTATTCTCAGTGTCAAAATCTATCCTTCAGAATATGGTAAGGCACGCATGGCTGAAGAAGATGTTCATGGCCCCACTGAGCTCGTGCACAATAAGCGTAATAATGCTGATAATGACGATGCAGACTCCGACGAAGAACTAGTGCGTGAGGAGGGCAGCGATGCTGAGGAGGGTGACAGTTATCACATGGAAAAGCTACGCCAGTACCAATTGAACCGTTTACGATACTACTATGCCGTTGTGGAGTGCGACAGCACTTCCACCGCGGACAAAGTGTACAATGAGTGTGATGGCATTGAGTACGAAAGTTCCGCCACGCGTGTCGACCTGCGTTATATACCAGACGACACTAGTTTCGATGAGGACATGCCCATAGATGAATGTTTTGAACTGCCGGATGCAAGCAACTACAAGCCGCGACAGTTTACCACTACAGCACTGCAGCAAGCAAAGGTGGATCTCACCTGGGATGAGACTGCTTTAGAGAGACGCGAGCTAGGCGATAAATTGTCTAGCGGTAAGGTGGATCAGCTAAACGACAAGGAGCTTCGACAAATCGTGGCCTACAGCAGTGAAGAGGATGACGATGAAGATGCCGAAAGGGAGAAGGATCCAGAGCAGAAACAGGACACAAAAGAAACTTCAGTAGCAGCTACCAAGCAGCCGACTAAACGTCTGAAAGAGAAGGAGCGCATTGAAAAGTATAAAAATCTACTGGCCGAGATTAATGCCCAGGAAAAACAGTCCAAAGAGAAGAACTACGAAATGGAAATGTCCTGGAACATCAATGCCTCTGACCAGAAGGCTGAATCTAAAAATGAAGATGTCAGCACTAAGAAGTCTATGCTAACGCCCATCGAGCAAGTGTTGCAAAAACGCAGCGAGAAAAATAAACAAAGAAAGGAGCAGCGACAACGCAAGAAATTGGAATTGAAAGGCATCGATCCGGATGCTGCTCAGTTGGATAACAGTGATGACGACTCCATACCCGATGGCATCGATATGAATGACGCCTACTTTGCTGAGGAGTTTGCCAGTGGTGACTATGAACAGCCCAAATCAAGTAAAAACTCGAAATCGAAGAAGCAAAAGCATCAAAACAAATCTGAACATGCTGAGGAGGAGGCGCAGGCCGCAGCTGAACTGGAGCTCCTGCTGGATGATGATGATGCTGAGCATCAAAGTATAGGTGGTAATCCTAAGCAACATTTCAGCCTTGCCAAAATTCTAAAGGATGAACAGAACAACAGCAACAGCAAGCGCAAGCGACGAAAACAGTTGAAGAAATCGAACGCAAGCGGTGGCAAACCGCACGAGGATGATACTTTCCAGGTGAATCTGAACGATACAAGATTTAGTGCCGTGTATAAGGCACACGACTACAACATCGATCCCACGCACTCCAACTACAAGCCCACGAAAGGCATGCAGCAGCTTATTGGGGAGAAGCTAAAGCGTCGCCAGCAACAAGTGGATCAAACTCAGCCGGAGCAGCCGGCACAGAAGCGCTCCAAACAAGACCTGGAGCGCAACGCATTGGTAAATAGTCTGAAACGTAAGCTACAGAAGCACAAACATTAGTTTCTTATGATTTATTGTGTATAGTATGTATAGCGTAATACCTTTTCTATATGTAAATAAATTCTTTCGTAAAACAACACAATGAAATCTTCAAGGAATTGTATTGGTTCTTGATCAAGGCTGAATATATAGTCAATTGGTTAGATTCCGGCACACACACAATGCTCACAAAACTGGCATAGATGACATGGAAAAGTTAACTTAGTACATATAGTTAAAATACTGCTTGTAAACGTGCAACGTTATGTTGGGGCAGAGCGTGAATAGATCTGGCAGGCAAATACGTTTCTCCTGGTCATACATGACCATGGATTGACAGAATTTTGCCCATATTCGATCGTAGCGTTGCAATATGATATGACAGTTCAGCCGTGGGCGCGTTATTGCCTTGACGGTGCTGTGCACCTTCTGTATGTTGGCCATCGGATCGAGCACCGACTGAAATGGATTCATACCAATGCATAACTCATAGAGCACCAGGCCCAGGGACCAGATATCTGATTTGAAATCAAATTTGCCGCTGCACATAATTTCGGGCGCCATGTAAAGCGGCGTGCCTAAAAATTGCCACGGCTGTTGCTGGGATGGCGCATGGATGTTGGATATACCAAAATCAGCGAACTTAACCCGATCATTGCCATCCAAGAGCATGTTCTCCGGCTTGATATCCCTATGTATCACATTGCGTATGTGCAGATACTCTAGGCCCATAAGCATGTCACTGAAATAATGAAGCAGCCGCTGTGGGTGCAGTCCACCAGTTGGCCTTGACTGCTCGATGACATTACGTATGGTGCCGTTCGACGCATATTCCATAACAATGTTGACAGTGCCGGCGTGCATGTAGTTGCGTATATATTGTACAATATGTGGGTGGCGCAGCTGGGAAATAATATAGATCTAATGGAAACGATGTTAGCTCAGCGTTTGTAGGACAATACTATCAATTTTACCTCCTCCTTGATTAGAGCCAGATCGTTCTTGGGATTTTTCACAATGATTCGTTTTACGCACACCTTGCGTTGCTGTCGCCCATTCTGCTCCAGGCATAGGTAAACATGTCCAAAGGAGCCGGAGCCCAGCAGCCGCAATGGTTTCAGATTGGCATCGCCCAAATCCATTTTCACACCATGCAGCGTAGGCGGGCTCTGTTTCTAGTGAGATCAATAAAAATATTTACAGTTATGTTGAATGCATCCCGCGCAATATCGATATTAATTGCATAGAACAATTCTGTTATCGAACAAGCGATATTTTATTATAGTTCTAGAGAACTGGAACTAATTCGAACTGAAAGAACTGAATCATTTTTATCCGCACATACGCAAGAATGGATATTCGAATTCAAAACGTTTCAAATGAACTTGAATTTTAAATTTGTTGCTGCATCTGTTATCGCTTATCGAAAAGCGCGCGCGCCGTTGACAGATTTGAATGTGAATTTACATTTATCTACATGTAAAAGGTATTAAGTGCTTCCTTTAAAATAGGAAGAGCATTGATGTTATGCAAACAGCTTATCGTTTATTTAAATATTAATTAAAGCTGTTCATGTAGCTATTGCAGATTTCAACAGCACTAATAGCTTGTTACTAGAGATGGACATTCACAGGAATATATCGGCACGAATTAGCACGGCACGAAAATGTTGAATTTTTAAAATGCATCGCTAAGAGTAAGTCGAATACGTTTCAATATGAAATATACTTTGTTTAAATTAAATAGCATTTTTATTGTTTTTATACGATCACGACGTGACACGACGCTAACACGCTTCGTGGCCATAGCTAATTGTTATGCAAATAGTTTTATAGTCACCATGTAAGAAAGTGTTCAGGTTACTTTTACTTTTGCACCACAATTACAAAGTATATGTGGATTGTGGAGCAGTCGATGTCGATGTTGGCGGCAGCATACTAACCCAATGAAATGCAATCGATTTTGTACTACAGAGACAATAATAACAACAATAAAATAACACACAAGAAAAGGCAATAACCATTTAATAGCCAATTTAGGTTTTTTTTATGGCTCTTTCGAAATTCGTTAGACATTTTAATTATTGCATACTCTGGCGTAGGACTAGTATGAATTTGTTCCCAACTTGTCTTTATTTTAAGGGTTGATTTGAAGCAAAAATTGAAATTTATTGTTGGATTTTCGACAGATATTAAGTAATATTTATTTATGAGTATAGCTAAAGGGTTGGTTATATTATAGGAGCTAATTCTCAGATATCAAAGAAACATAGTGAGCCTAATACTTGAAACTAGGTTTTGCATTTTAATACAATGATTATAACGCTCCTTACTCCTCTGTCGTGATCTGGGAAACTTCTAGGGAAGGTAACAGGGGCTCCAAAGACCATCAAATAATTCTATCTATTTGACCTCACCTTCATTTCCTTTCAGTAATTCCTAGTTTCCGTATACCAATTCGCTTCGTCCTGTGACCAAATGTGAGATATATTATGATGATATCCATATTCTAGAGATCTGCGTCCGCTTATAACACATAGTGATATTATAGTGGATAGTAAAATTATAAATTAGTCAATTAGAAAGCGTAAGAAGTTTGGGGAAATTGCTACAATCATGAAAGTTATCGAGCGATTTTTGGATGTGCTCCAGTTTAACCTATAAGGCAACACATCTTGCACCTTTCAACCTTTCACAGCCAATCACTGGTAGTGCAACTAAATGCAATGTTGCAACATTGTTGCCACAACCAGACCCATAACTTTCATCATAATTAGGGCTGTCAATCCATCAATCCATCATGTGCTATATGGCAACAATTTCTCAAGCAATCAAAAAAGTTTCACATTAACATTTACATATTTTGGGCACGGCTTGCTTGATGAATGAACGAGGAAGCAAAAGGCAGCAAATCTTTGTGCAACAATTATTGCAGGCAATGTTGCACATGCAGAACAGTACAGTATACAGTATACATGCAACATGCAACACATTCCCCATGCCACATTCAACACTCCTACACACGTGCACACAACTGCACAAACCTATCGAAACAGGAAGAATGATACGGGCGTAATTAATTATTTGTGCCCATAAACAACACCTCCAACAACCCCCCCCCCACCCGCACCACAACATGAAATTCGATATCGATGTCACTTTGTGGCCAATTATTTTCGTGCGACTTAGCAATAAACAATAAAATTCAACCAAAAGATACGATACGAAACGAAACGAAACGAAATGTTGGCAAAAATTTGTTAAAAAGTTTATTTTTTTTTTTAAATTTTCCTAGTTTGGTTATGGTATTTATTGCTTACCGTAGTTTGAGAATACCGTTAGACAGACGTATCAACTAAAAATAAAATATAAATTAAAAAACAATATATATATATATATATTAAATATTTTTTTGTGCAATTACCTTGCACTTGCATTGTACGTGCATATGTTGCATGTATATGTGCAACCGTTTCGGCGACCGGTTAATACTGCTGATTGTTACCGTTGCTGCTGTTGCTGTTGTTGTTGTTGTTGTTGCTGGTGCGGTGATTAACCCGCTGTGCATGCTGCATGTGGCTGCCACAACAATTGACAACGAGTTTTCAATGGAAATACGCCTGGCTTAACTGACGGCCAGGCGTAGCACAGTGGGCCCTTTTTACATTATGTCTGTACAAACGCTTGAATCTTGAAATGTAGCATATCGGATAGCAGCAAATTTAGCATGTAGTTGACATATAATATGCAAAAGCATAATATAATATTAAATATATATATAATTAGATATAATATACTATAGATTATAATATATAATAATCTTATCGATTTTAAGAAAAGTCCACTTTCTGCTTGTTCCTGCCATTTTATTTATAGTAAATATATGTTGTTTACATCTAATTTAAGATGAAGTAGAGTTTTCGAAGTCCTGTAGCGGTACAGAGGCTCCACTGTGCGTCGTATACGTAATATTTTTTACGAGTTCGGCGGCACGCGTATGCTGAAGTGAGTGTGTGCGTGTTTGTGTGTGTGTGTAGCTGCAACAACATGGCGACAACTACTCATATATGCCACTAACAACTTCGGCTATGCACTTCAGACTTTGACGGCGACAGCAACAGCAACAGCAACAGCAACAGCAACAGCAACAGCAACAGCAACAGCAACAGCAACAGCAACAAAAACAGCGACTTCGATTTCGATAGTTGTTGGTGTTCGTTTTGAAGTTCGTTACCGCGGTTACTCAATTGTTGTTAGAGCTGTTGTTGCAGATGTTTGTTATTAGTTTTGTTGTTGTTGTTAGTGTTACACATTTCACTGGCTCCGCTGCGGCTGGCCACATCATTTTTTGGGTATAAATCGAATCTGGTCCTATTCGCTGAGCCACATTCAGCTGAACAACGTCAAGGAGTGCACAACCCACAATCGAGCCACGAATCTATCGATAACAACACTTTGCGTTTCATAAAACTTTAAGTTTTTTTTGCCCGTGTGTGTGTGTGTACGTTTTTTTTGGCGTCGTGTGTGCCGGATTAAAAAAACTAACAAAATGCTGAAATTTGTTGTAAGCATCAATAACATTGCAAAATATCATTTATGAATCTTAAAGGATCTAAAAAGGACACGTACATCACTAAGAAAAAACACCAATAACACAATGCTTGATTTGAATTAATTTATGTTGTTTTTTTTGTTTTGTGTGTGTTTTTTTATTATATTTATGGCTTAGCTACCTTGCCTTTTGCTGCTGGCCATGAGCAACGCATTGAAAATCCATGAGTATGAGCACGAGGAGCACGCGAAATATGAACCAGAACACGAGGAGACCGAGGTTCATCACGAGGTCGATCATAAGCATGCCACTTCGCATCAGAGTGTTAAGTTCCATCACTATCATGCCGTGCCCGTCTACATTAAGAAGGAGGACCAGCATTTGGTGAAGAAACCCATTGAGATTGGTGGCACCAAGCAGAAGCTAAAGATACTGCACCCTAAGAGCGAACACAATCATAATCATGGCCTTGTGCTGGAGAATCACAGCGAGTCGCATCTGCATGAGCATGGACATTATGAGGAGCCAGTTCATCATTCCGAGCATTACGAGCATTATTCACATCATGAATAGGATTCTACATAGACTATACCTAGCTCCAAACAATCCCATGGTGCCAAGTCATGTTTAATGTTCTCTCACAAGTCGTGCGATTGGGCTTCATTTCATCACATACTATATGCATGTTCATTTAGTTAAGACTATTGTTTTTTATCATTTTAATGAAATAAAATTTCAATCAGAGTATTACTGAATCTAAATTCGTATCATTTTCTAATGGTTATAATGGATATTTGCCCAGATATATTAACATTTCCATTTAAATCTCCTCTTATTAAAGGCATCATAGAGTTTAAGGGATATGCTAATTTTAAAACGAACTCGACCTACTTTTGGTATATTCGTATTTACATACATTCACTTGGTGCCTTTAGTAACCAATGGTAAATCGACTCGAAATGTATATTTTATGACGGTTATTGTATCCCCTTGAGTCCCATTATAACTTCCGAGGCGGCGGATAGTGTAATAAGACTCCATTAAAGTCAATAATTTGTCAGAAACGTATATGGCACGATAAAGCGATTTTAATACATATTGAATAAGATCGAAAGCTTATCTTTCTTTAAGTCTAACCTATAATCAATGAGTACGGTTAGACAATTGAAGAATACAATACCATATACGATTCATAGGTAGGTATATTGCTCTGCATATGTACATATATATATAAATATACAACTTTAGCTAAAAACGGAGCACAAAAAACATACCAGGCAATGAGGCAGCAGACAAGCTAGCAAGAACCGGTGATTCTAATGATCTAATAGGCGCTGAACCCTATTGTGGCATTGGTAAGCACATGATCAAAAATTACCTCAGGGAAAAAGAGTGAACTCTGAGGCAATCTTACTGGAACGGTCTCCAAGTGCTAAGGCAAGCCAAAATTCTATTCGGAGCTGGAGACTCCGACTAGATTAAAAAAAAAACTAGCCCATCTAGAAAAAAATCCTCTATGAATCCTCACCACCTATGCAAGCCAGGTATAGAACGCAGTAGCAGCTACAGATTCTGCAATGCTGAGGACGAATCCTCAGTACACATCATTGCAGAATGTGATGTCCTAGGAAGAAGACGTAAACGCATCCTAGAGATCAGGATTGAACAGTTCAGAATACCCACTCTCAACCCCCATCACATCTTACGATTCGTCCAGGAATTGGGGCTGTGGGATGTGCTGTAGCACAGGAAGGGGGCACAATAGGCCTCATCCCAGCAGGCTGCAGTGCAGAATTTTTCTTAACTAATAAAATATAATTATACGAGTGCTTTAATGGGTCATAGCCGCAATATCTCAGACTAGGCGAGGGTCATTTCAATGGTTTATTTAGTATTTCCTAATTGACTAGAATTGATATTCTGGCCATCAGGCGCGGTGCAACAGTCGGTATTGCCATCAGCATGGTAACAGTAGTCTCTGTCTAGAGCCGCTGCCCTCTCTCTTGTGCCCAATACCATGTAGTCAAATTAGGATAATTAGTCTTGGAACGTGGAAAAGTTTTCGACTTTACCTAAAAATAAGTAACCCAAAAGAAGCCTTGTTCAAGTTGTATGGTATTTGTGCCTTGAATTTGTATCTGTTTGCTATTCAATTCAATTGAATATGCGAGGTACACACTATGAATGTCGAACACGAATGCTACCTTACTGGAACGTTCTTCAAGAGCTTAGGTAAGCCAAAACCCTACTCGGAGTCCCCAGTAAGATTAGATTCAAGAAACTAGCCCACTTAAGGGAAAGAATTTAAGAATTTTCACAGGTCTTTTGACAAAGCTAGGTATAGTAAGCAGAAGTAGCTGTAGATTTTGCTGAGGACGAATCCTCACTACACATCATTGCAGAATGTGAAGACGCATCTTAGGAGAGATTAGGATCGAGGAGGAGGAATAAATTAATTAATTTGGTATCAACTGGCTTTAACTCGTCAAATGACATTAAATTACTAGTAATTATCAGAACAAACGGTTGGAAACAATTTCAAATTTGCACTACGATAATTACGTTGGGAAAAAACAAATTTATTATGCGTCACAATATAGAGTTGGAGTTATGTGATAAGTGTCAGAAATACGATTATGATAGACGGGTCGTTGATTTTAATTTTCAGCGTTTAAAATATTGCAGTCAAAGCAGCAGCAATCGTTGAATTTTGCGGTTTTCAGCTGCGGCTGTCTGTTTTTTTTCCGAAGCACAAGCAGAAGCAATTGTTCGCTTGCGAAGTTTTCGGCAGTATTTTAAACAGTTTTTTTTTTTTTTATTGTGGTTGATCAAGAACAGTAAACGAAATTTCGCGTATGTCAAGTTTTCCTTAAGCAATGATTAAAATGTATTTTATTCGTTTAATATGAATAAATTTATATTTTAATAGAAGGTTACAACTTTAAAATGTTCGACAAATTGTTAACTTTGCTAAAACGTGGAGCGATATATTAGAGACTTCAGTCTCTTTGAATAAACACATATCACATATCATGGTCAATCAGACCATAAGACCTTGTGAAAGTGTTGACTTGATCAGGCTTTATTTTTAAGGTATAAGCGGCATAAACCATATATTCGTTCCGTATATATTTTTGATTATATAACTACACACACGTGAATTTGATGTATCATATGTGTATTTTCGTATTTGTATAATACGTAAATTTAAATATAAATATATTATAATTAATATGCACGAATTTGTTGAATGAATACGTTTTAAAACAATTTCAATCAATTCGATTCAATCTTCAACTTCATTCAGTTTTTGTTATGTTTTGTGTCGTTTTTTTTTTTTTTTTGTATTTTTATATTTACTTCCTTTAAATAGTTATACAACTCATAATAATAATTTCTACAAATGCAATTCAAAAGAATTTCTATATTTGACAACAGAGTTGAATAAAATTTCGTGTGAAAGTAACTGTAGAAAATCCGATCTTATGACCGTTTTTAATTTGATTAGTGTGAAATTAATATTAATTAATTACTAATTTAAATGTTACATATATTCTATGCTTACACCGAGCATGGGTATGGGTTGAGCATATAATTGTCGATTTTGATTAAAATCTTTAAATTTCTGAGTATTTTTGTTAACACATAGCAGTCATGTTAGAGGCTAACTTTGTCGAAATAATATTGAAAATGGGAGTAGTAAAATAGTTAGTTGATAGAAACTGTTGTTCAACATAAATATACCGTTTTTTCTTTTGTATAAATACCAATTTATATATAAATTGTTGTTAAGTTTAATAGGATGTAATAAAATTAGTTATGTTAGGATAGGTTTATGTATAATATATATATATATAAATATTTTCGTTAGGTTTTTGGTTAATTTTTGATGTTTCGATCTTTAATCTTTTAGCAGTTATAATAGCTATCAAATTTAAACCAGATTGGCCACAAGTGTTGTGTCCATATGCTGAATTAAGACATGAATAAAGGACATCTCTTTGCGGGCATTTTCTAGTATCACCTTGGGGTCATCAGAAGTGCAGCGCAAACAATTTGGTGCAAAAACCATCGCCAAATTTGATGAGTCCATTTTAGTGCAGCTAACTACATCCGGACTAGAAAATTGTTGCAAAAAGTGTATTAAATATGTTAGGACCTGAAAGATGCAAAATTATAAAAATCATTATATATAAAAATTTTTTCATATATATGTATAATGTATATATATATTATCGAGAGTCGACTGTATATATATACTAGCAGTCCCAGGTGCACGTCGTAACACCCAAGAAAAATAGATTAATAAAAACATTGTATATAATTGATTTTTTTAGATCCTGTGTTTATAAATAGCTTTGAAAAAGACGATGTTCTGTTTTGAAATGAATCCATCATTTGAGAACGGGTCCAACGAATGAAATGGCTATTATGATATGAGGATGTTTTCTTAAAGATTTTTAAAATTTAAATATATGTTTTAAATTAAAATTATTTTTATTTTCTTAGCTGTTCCAGAAAATTTATGGACGCCGGTTTAACAGGTATCGTTACCATTAATTGTTTCAAAAACTAATGCTCTTGGATATCTCTTTCAACATTTCCCATCCATTTTATAATCAAATCCATGAGTGCTTTCAACTTTTGACGAAATACATATATCAAAAATTTCATTACACATATACTTTTATATCGATTACTGATATCAATTATCGATTAATGATATCGATTATCGATTTTAATTATCGAAATCGATAAT
>JBANCZ010003546.1:0-12290 GCA_037040025.1 Sphaerogastrella javana | reverse complement strand
TTTTTAAGACAATTTGTTTATATTTTATTCCAATTCTACTTTTTCGATACTTTTTCTATATATATATATTTTTTTTTCAATTCTATTTTTTCCATTTCATTTTCAATTCTTTTTTATTTTCCATTACATTCTTTTTTGTTGTATTTTTCAATTCTATTTATTTTCTATTGTTTTTTATATTTTATATACAATTCTACTTTTTTTCTAATTCATTTTCAATTATGTATGTTTGTTTTTTTATATTTTTTTTTTCTATTTTTTTTAGTTCCATTTATTTTCTATTCCTTTTTCTTATTTATTTTCAATTCTATTTTTCTCTATTCCTTTTCTCCTATTTTATTTTCAATTATATTTTTTGTTCTTTTATTTTTCAATTCTATTATATTTTCAATTTCATTGTCAATTCAATTTTATGTTCTAAAGTTGCAATTCTTTTTTTTTTTCATTCCTTTTTCTATTTAATTTATTCCATATTTCAATCCATAATTCTTGCATCTTAAAATTCATAATTTTTTTCCAATTTAAATTCTACCTAATTATATAGATTAATTTTACATCCTCTAACATTTTGCATTTTGTCAGCGAGTCATAATACTTGATACGACCAATTTGCCTTTTACGTTAATTACAATTTAAATATTCCCTTATTGTTGCTCATAATTTTTGTAGTCTTTTGTGTGTTTGATTTTTTTTAAATATTTCTTCAGATCGTTTTTCTGTGTGTTTATGATGTGTGTAACAATTCTTTTTCCAGCTGACAGTGGAACCAAATGAAAAATGAGTTTTGACTAGAGTTTAGCCCAGTCAAATGCTAATTGGGTCTCTGCTGGGCACAAATACAAAGAAATTCCAACGTATTCATTGTGCTGTGACTATTGCAACACACACTCAGACACTCACAAACACTCACACATACTAACACTCACACTGTCCTCCAATTGTTGTTTGGCATCATGACGAACAGTTTTTCCCCCCACATTCTCTCTTTTCCTATTGCTATTCGCATGCGTATTCGCTTTTCATGCAAAATGAGTGTGGAAATCGTGTGCGCGCGTCTAGTCGAACAGATATTCATTCTTCTAATGCGTTTAATCTATTTATAAAAACCAACAAAAAAAAAACCAAAAAGTACTGGGCACGTATTGCTATCTTTGTAGAGATCTTTGGCAGCGAGGTTCGTTGACTCAGTTTATATGCTGTGTCTATATAGACTATAGGCATAGTTGAGCAATACGACATCTCTTTAAGCAACATAAGCAACATGAACAACAACAACAACAGCAACAAGAACAACAATTAACTAGCTGCTACAACAACAATCTGAGCAACAACAATATATGAAAATGTCAGTACGTGACCTCGACCGCGTTTTTTAAATTTTTTATCGCCCCTAGACGTCGTGGGGTGGCCAAAGCATCCACACGCCCCAGCATCGATTTATCTATGAATCATTTGCTTATTCACAGATCATACGCAACTTCAATGTGAGCACAGACATATAGACAGAGACGCGGACAGATAAACATGCAATTGTTATTTATGTTTATAGTTTTACTTACAGTATTAAGCTTCTAGTTGTACGATAACTTAAAAATTTGATTTAAAAAAAACGGCACAAGAATTTCTACAGCAGGAAGTCAATGTACGGCAAGACAACAACAACAACATCAACTATAACAACAATAACATCAGCTATAACAACAACAACAAAACATTTCCAACATGTCACATAAATTGGAACGCGCACAACACATTTCGTAGTGAAAGAGTCACGGCATTTGGAACACATCCAAATGGCCAAAAATGAAAGCTACAAAACCAGAGAGAGGAGCCTTTAAATAGAGATGAACCAAAAATTGTTGCCCGGTTTTGGTTGTCGTCTAATTTGAGCGTGCAATACAACAAGATGTGACTTTAATTACCTGGACAGTGCCATAGTAATAACAACAACATTAACAACGACAACAACAACATGAACAACAACCATGACAGTATATAAAAACAACAACTAAACGAAAACAACATTAATGCTATGAAACAACAACTTTGTGTTGGGGGAGTTCCAGTTGAGTTAAATGAAGTTGGGTTGAGTTGTAGATCTCTCAATTGACAAGACGGGCAATGACAAATGACAAGCGGAAAGAGCGAGACAAGGAAATTGACACTTGCGCCAGTGTGAGGTGTGAGAAAATTACTTTGAAGACGTTGCAAACTCAGTGCATTAAGCTCAAGAGACACAGATACCCTATAAAGACGGCAATTACGAGAGCAGTAATAAAGCTAAAGATAATATGCTTAAAGAGCATAGACTTTATATAAATATAAATCGCCTTAGTTATATGAATTCATATTAAGAAATATGTGGCGCTAACATAGCTAACATTAAAATATCGATAAAGCGGTGCAGTGTTAAGCTTTCGATTTATATTAAGACTTTATCAAATTATAGAGATAGTTACTATAATTTTTAGAAATTACTTACAATTTGATATCACTTAATATTTAAAAAAAATATTTATTTTCTAATGCGAATGCATTTTGCATCAATTATTCGCCTCCATAGGTAACTACCTACAGTTATCGATAGTTACTATAATTAATCAATATCACAATCTTACTATCTGCTTTCAATAAATATTAAATAAATTGTAAATTATATGTTTAAATTTATGCATATGTATCAAATAACATCGAACTCCCATTTTTACAGGGTATGCAGAGCTGCCCCAGCGGAAATGAATGCATTTAAGACTATTGTCACTATTGTTGTTGTATGTTGGGTGTTAAGTGCAACACAAACTCTAAACCTAATCTGCCTGGGAGTCGTCTGTCAGCGACAACAAACAAATGACCAAACTGTTGACCCAGAAATCACTAGAAATATAACAACAACTACTACAGTAAACACTGTAAATGATGTCAGCTGCATCAAAGCGTGCTGGGAGCAAATGCAATGGGAATTAAGAAAAAATATATCCAAATAGAAGGCACGGGAATGCTGTAAATGCAATGCTGAGAACGCAACTGTGAAAGAATCTCCTCATAGAGAGAGAGAGAGAGAGAGAGAGGCTCGACGAATTGTTGGATTGTCACCTGGTCTGTGCTATTGCGGCCGTAGCACAGTTAAAGCCCGACACGGCCTATTGAGTAACATATCAGCAGAGCCGACTTCCAAGCGAACCAAACTCAGCTCAACTGATCTGAGATGTGAGTCTAGGGGATTGGGGAGTTTGCTTCCAACCAACCAGTGGCAGTTTGATATTAAGAGAGACGACGACACGGTTGACATAATCACGTTCGAGTGTCACGTTCAAAACAAAAAAAAAAACCTAGCGCAGAGCAGACCAAGCGACCGAGCGACCGAGCACTACCATAAGTGCGACGAGCGCGACAAAAGTCTCAAGATATACCATATATTCATATATAACTATACACCATTTATACACATATACATATACATATACATATACATATACATATACATATACATACACATATACATACACATATACATATACATACACAGTATGTTTTGCAGCCTTTGTTGCCGTCACGTTCTTTGAAGATGTTGTGGCCCCCAACATGTGGTCCAGCCGACTGCACCATCGATATGGTCTGGCTTTGGCCCCGGCCTGGCCTGACTAGACACAGAACAAGTTACCAACTCATGTCAACGTTAATTTTTTCATTTTTTGTTGTGGCTTTGGTCTCATTAAAAACATGTTACATGCTTTAAAATTTTTTTTTTCGGATTTTTTAATTTGAGTAAGATTATGAAATTGCATACTTTAACTGTTTATATAATTAATTTCGAGTGTAACTAAACGAAAGAAAAAACTACAAACTAAAAAAAAAACTTAAAACTTAATGACTTTTCAACTGTCTGCTGGAATAACTTCCAGAGCTTTAATGTTTGTTCTACTTAAAGCTTCGATTACAAAAGAAAACTTAAAGGAAAATCCTTATACCGCTTTCACTGCATTAAATTTCCATTATTACAGCATTGAGTTGAGGTTTTCTTCAGGCTTTTGTCTAAGATTTACCTTGAATGCTTTTTGGATGCTTTCTATTTATTGCACAATTAACAAGTCGTTAGCCCAAAAGCTGCCAAAGTTTTCTTAGTACATTGACCACAAGGAAAAAAAAGCCATTGGTAGAAATATCATTTTAATTGCCGCAGGCTGCAATGAAAATCCTAAACTATTACACGTTTTTTTTTTCAGTTTTTGGCCAACTTAATCATAATAAAAACCAAAGTTGAGACCCCGATCTTGGCCAGAAAATGACCTTGTCAGCGCTTTTGGCCAACATCAGCGAACAATTCGGCTGTGGGCTCATTTGGCGCTGCCTTTTATAGCCCACATTTTTATTTGTAAATGTTTTCTTGGCTCGCTCTTTAATTGCGCTTGAGACGAGACTACAGCCGCGTGTGTTGAAAGTGCTCATCAGACATTTTTTTCATCGTTTTTTATGATGATTTTTCACTGTCTGTGTGTTTTGGGGTAATCCGATAGCTTCGAGTGCTTGATCATGCTCAAGCGGTGTCAAATATGCCACAGATTTGGGTGAAGTAGTGTATAACAAGTTCACTGAACTGCCAGAAGGTCAAAAACGATCGAGTGAAATTGTGTAAATACTCCATACCCCACATACAGATGTTCAACTTGAACTAAAAAAAAAACAGTATGATGAATATAGAAAGCTAATCGAAGCACAAATATATACATAGATACATATAGTAAAACTTATGGTTATAATACGAAATCCAAATCGGATTAAAGCCAAATCCATTGTTAATCGCGACCATATTTCATGATTGATTTTCTAAGCATATATGGCAAATAACAACCGGAAAAACATGGCAAGGAAAATGTGCCAAGCAACATCATGACATTTTCATTGCAGGCATTTTCCACACAATTTAACAAAGCACAAATACTCAATTCAAATGGCCGAAAGTCCAAAACTGTTGCTTATAAATATGACTCAAGCTGAGTTTTGTTTAATTAGCGTAAAACTGCAACAACAATCAAAATTATTATGCAACATTTATAATGACAGGGGGGCCAATTACAACTTCTGATTCAACTGATTCAATGATTCAAGGCTAAGCCAAGTTAATGAGTGCAAGTGAGTATTACGGCATTCACTGACTGTATTTACTCTATTATCTATCTATCTGTATGGCAAGTCAAGGTCAAAAATCAAATGCAGCGCATTTATCTTGAAGACTTTAAGTGCGGGTCATTGATTGGATTACCACAGTTCGGTTCAGCGAGAGTGTAGGAAACTGTTTGGAAAAAACTAAAGAGAGGGGAAAATACACACTCACACCCCTAATATGCTCAAAGATTTTACGAGCTGAGAGAGCTTGAACTGACCTGTCTTGCTTGTTAGTTCTTTGATTTATGCTGCGACCAGTTGACAGTGGGTCTAGTTGCAGTAAAACATGCTGATAAACTGAGCAAAGAAAAACTAATACGTTCGTAAGTTTGAGCAGCTCTGGATTTATGCTTAAACATATATGGTTTGAGAGAAAGGGAACTCTAGTTCTTAGAAGTGCAATGATAATACTCTTAAAAGTCTGAATTATTATAATAATATTTATTAAATAATATTCTAGCTTCGACCTAATGAAATCATTGCATAATTTGAAAGAACTACAACTAAGTATTTGCACAACAATTGCATAAATGTTTTTATTAAGTTTTTCTTTTTTTTTTTTGGTTTTTGAAATGGCATTGCACACGCCTCTTTAATGTTTGTTTGCACAGCTTAAAAGAAGTCATCATTATCTAACTTAAAGACAGTTAACAATCACTGAACTTCAGTTGAACTCTTCTACCCATTTGCTGATCTTCCTGCCAAAATTATAAAAGAGGCGTGGCATAGCAAGCATAAGCAACTACTATAATTGAAAACGGACATTCGGCAAATTAAGTGCCCATAAAAAAAGAGTTGTACTTGCACAATAAACAATGTAATTACGTTAAAAAAAAATGTACAAAAAATAACTATACAAAACTGACAAAACACATTGGTAATAACTACAACTACAACAAATATGCAATTTGTGGTTAAAAGAAAAAAAATTAAATTAAACAAGCCAAGCGACAAGTTGAGCATATAGCGCACATTTGATACCCTTTCCAAATTGGTAATACGAGGCATTTGTTATTATTCATAGTAGTTAAAAATCGAAAAAGTATTTAATTAAATGCCTAAATACTAAAACTTATGTCATGTCTAGTATTTTTTTTTTAACATTTAAAAAGTTTTTTTTGTTGCAGTTCCTTTGTTTTTTCTTTTTTTTTTGGCAGGCGAAAACTGTCCTGCGGCTGCCAAAAACAAAAGCAATAAAAATGAAAATAATAGTAATATGAGCAGACACAATGGGAAAATTTTTGTACAGCTAAAGACTAAGACTTTCACTGGCAACAGGTGGAGATGTGCAGCCAAACCAAACAGAGAAGAGACCAACAACAACAACATCACCAACAACAACCAAAAAGTGCAAGTGCAGGCAGACAGGCAACATATGGAATTATTTTTGTTTTTATTTTTCATACAATATAATTTTCCGCTGCTTTTCAACAATTACGACACCTTAATTTACGAGCAGGCGCCCCATGCCCAGAAGCTACAAAATCAAAACACAGATCGACCTCCACAACAATCGCCCAACCTCCCTTCACCTATAAACTATGGACAAAGTCAGACGAAACCCCCTACTCATTCCAAAACCCTCATCATGTTGCATGTTTCGTTTGCTGCCGCCTGTTGCCCTGCGGCGACATGGCTTTTGGTAACTCATTAAGCCACAAACGGGTTCATAACTTGGCGCACACATGAGGTCAGCTGAGGGTCAAGCCGAAGCAACTGCAACGGCAACAGCAACAGTAACTGCAACATCAGTTGCAGCTTGTCAGACCGTGCAACAGGCACTTCCGAAAAGTTAAACGACAATCAACGCCGTCTGCTGAAAATGCAACAACCACGACGACGATGACGATGACGAAGACATGTGAGTGCACTTGTGCTCCACGATTCGACAGCAGCAGTTGCTGCAAAAGCTAGAAGTGCCAGGAGCAGCAACATCTGAAGCTGCAGCTGTAGCTGAATCTGCAACATGCTGCCGCAATTGAGAAATTGATTTTTGAAATATCCAAAGAAAGTGGACGCATCCTCTGTTTAACGCTCAAGGGTCTCTGCCTATAAACTAAAGCAAAGTAAAAGTTAAACGCTCATCTTTTCACGTCTCTCAGACGCCCAGTCTTTCCCTCTCTACATCTATCTATATTTCCCTCTTTTCGACTCTCTATCTGTCCTTTTCTACATATCTCTATCTTTTCATCTCTTCATCTTTTACAACGTGCTCCTTTGCGATCAACACTTGATCGCTACGTGATTTGCTACCTATAGCAATTTGTGCCGACAACCGCCAAGCGACATTATTTAAGACACCATTTAATAGAAAATATATATATATACACACACATATATATATAAATATATATCTTTTTGGGGCGTTAATAATGTGCGCCGACTTCAATGTCTAGTTCCATGGGGAGTTTACAATACTTTTTTTTTTTTTTTTTGATTTTGCAGTAACAAAACCAAACAAAATCAAAGAAAACCCAACAATATAGTAAACCTAGCTTAATGTTCAATTGTTTAGAGTACATTGAACTTAAATGGAGAGTGTAGAAAAAGAAAAGACAGAGTATAGAGCATTAGAAGTGAATAGAGCAAAGAAAAAGGGATTATAGTAATTTGGGAGTAACAAAAGGGTTGACGCGTCAATGGGTTAATACATGGGTTTATAAAGTGATTATAATGCCATTATTATAACTATAATAATATACAATGGCAAGGGGTCAGCTGAGATGCTTGATTCTTTATTTCAAATTAAGAATTTAAGGTTTATCGCTGTAGCCAATGGTTTCAATACAAATTTAAAGTAATCTTAAGTTGCCTGGTATATATAACTATTTACCTGCTAAATTTGAAGGCTCAAGATCTTAAGGGTACCTGGATCTAGGCTACTGTATAAGGAATCAAATAAACTAGGGCAAAATTTAAAATTATTTTATAGTTACTCTCTCGAATAACTTGAATACCTTTGAAGTCCCATGACAAACTCCTTTTGATTAAATCGGTAAATGCTTATTCAGCGCACTTGTTAGTTAAAGCAACTAAACTTTCGCCTGCTTAACAATTAGATGAACTATAATAAAAAAAAACTGAAAACTGCAACTATAACTGCAAGTGCAACTGCAACTGCAACAAAGGCGACAATTGTGAGGCCCAGTGAAAGTGAAACTCGACTATAACTATAATCCCCTTGTTGACTGCACCTACGACAATAGATCGATAACGAAGTCATCCTGTGAAAGAGATAGAAGACAACAGAGATAGAGAGGGCGACACACAATTGCGACACTTTATGTGACACACACACACACATTAATGAATGCTGAACTGCTGGAACTGCTGCAACTGCTGCAACGGTTGCAAGTTCATAAAAATTTGCATAGCTTAACAAATAAAACCAATATTTATTAGCAACGCGCGACGCGTCGCGACATCTGGCAACTTTATTAGCAATTTGCCAAACGACAATTTGAATAAACGAGACGCAGTAGTTGCCACAGACGTAGCCATACCCGGAGTCAGAGCAGCCAGTGGGCAAAGGCAGAGGCAGATCAGAGCAGAAAGGCAGACATACGGACAGATAGACACCTTCCTGCCACACTTGCAGCAGTTGCATGGCTCCAAGTGAAAAGAGTCGAAGCATTGGTGTCAGTGTTGGTGGTGATGGTGATGCTTGTGATGCTGGTGTTGCTGGTGTTGTTGGTGTTGTTGGTGTTGTTTGTCGTTGACAGACGCGAATTATGATGTTGCACACTCAATGTGTGGCATGTGGCATGTGGCACGTAGCTTTTGGGCATGGGCTTAACAAGGATTAATCAATGCAACGCCATCAATGTGCTCCATGTGCCATATAAAATATGAAATAGTCCCTTATTTTCTCTCTTTCTCTATGTTGACAAAATCTGTGGCAAGTTACCTAGCGCCTGCGATGCATTAGAAAGTCAAATTTGCAACTCGTCGTGCATGTATGGCAAATTCGAATGTGCAAAAAATAAAACAAAAAAAAAAGAAAATGAAAAAAGTTTTTCAATTTTCACCTGGTGGAAATTGATCACGTGGCGATTTTAATGCTAATCCCCGCTGTGTGTCACGTAAACAAATATGAGGCAAGCACACACACACATAGAGTTATCAAGGGGCAAGGGGTGAGTTGGGGATGGTTGCTTAGAGGCTCAGCGAGGGGCCATTGTTTAGTTAGACAGCTGGCGGTGGCAGTTACGAGGTGATAGTTACATGTTGCCGAAAAAAAAAAAAAAATATATAAACAAATCGTGTGTTGACTCAATTGCCCAGTGCCAAAAAAATCTCAAGCTGCAAAACTAAGGAAATATGCAAAAAGCCAAAAGAAAAAACCTTTATTTTCTTTTTGAGCACACTGGACATATCAGCTGCAAATCGCTAGAGACACAGAAGAAAAAATACAACAACAACAACAACAACAACAACAACATCAACGGAAAGATCAGCGTATTGACAGAGATTGGCAAATGCAACAGCCACAAATGAAAGAGAGAAGAAAAAACTAAAACTGAAACTGATGCAACACAGCAAAAAAACATTGTAACATTGCCGGAAGATAGACGCTGCTGCTGATGCTGCTGATGTTGATGTTGCTGCTGCTGATGTTGCTGCTATTGATGTTGCTGCTGCATTTGTTGCATTTGTTACTGTTGCAATTGTTGCATTTTGTTGCTGCGAATGTTGTTGCCTGCCTTTAGCCATAGTTCAATAACGAATTGTTTTCAATATTCCAAATGCACTTTTTTGTTATATTTGTAGTTGCTGCTGTTGTTGTTGTTGTTGCTGTTGTTGTTGTTTGTGCCTTTGATAGACAGCATCGCGTTGCATCGCTTCGTATCGCATTGAAGCTATCCAAGCTGTCGGCTGAGTTGCAAGCAATAGCAAAAGCAAAAGCTAATCCTATGTTGCACTCATAGATATACAATCTGACAGCAGAGCAAAGCGTGTAGAAGCTAGACAGATGCAGACAGCAGCAACATACAGATACAGATACAGATACAGATACATATACATATACATATACATAAAGGCAATTGAAGGGGCAGCCCTATGCACACACACACACACACACACACACACACACACACACATATTAAAGCGCATCTTTCTTCAACCGATTTTTCTTTGCTTGTTTATATGCCGCTGTCCGTATGTCTGTCTGTCTGTCTGTCTGTCCGCCAAGTTGAAGGTCTATTAAAAAAAAAGTTGGAGCTCTCTTTAGCTACCGCACTAAATGTGCATTTTTATCAAAATAATTGCCTGAGCTTAATACTAATGCTAATGTTGTTGCTGTTGCTACTGCTGCTGCTGTTGTTGTTGTTAATGATGATGATGATGATGATGATGATGTTGCTCATGGTTCGCTAATAATAATAAAAGTTATCGGCAAAACCAGGAAAAAGCGATGCAACAGATAACTTGCAATGTAATTAGCTAATTGAATGAGCTGCAATCGATGATAAGCATAAAGGAAAGAGCAAAACTCAACAACAAAAAATACTACAAAAATACTAAAAAAAAAAAAAAAAAAAAAAATTAAAAATAAATGAAGCATATGGTAGTTAGAGCAAAAAGGGAAATGGTAAAAAAAAAGCAAAACTGAAAGTAAAATGTACGAAAAAAAAACAGTGAAAAGAAGAGAGAGATCAACGAAGAGATAAAAATGCATAAGAAAAAGAATGCAAAAAGAAGAGCTTAGAATTCATAAAAAAAAGAATGTATAAAGAAGAGCTAAAAACGCATAAAGAGCCAAGAAAAAAAAGGAATGAATAAAGAAAAATAAGAGTAGAACTAATTAAACTAAATTGTAATAAAATGAAAAAGAATATATTGCTCATTCGCAAATAATAATTAAATATAATTAAACATAATTAAACATAATTAAGGTTTAAGGAATATGTAAGTGCAAATGCCTTAATGAAAAGTGAAAAGTCTGTAGAATAATGGACAATTTATTTTAATGAGATAAAACAAGTATATTCACAATGCATACGGAACTAAATTTATCAAATATATTCATATAGTTTTATTGCATTATTTTTTTTGTATTATTTATGCTATTCACTAATAACACAGATTCAATCAAAATTAAAAATGCAATTAATGTGATTAATTTGAAGAAATTAAACAGCAACAGCAACCAAAAAAAACTTAGTGAAAGCGCATAAATGTTAATTACTGATCGTTTAAGATGCATGACAATAGCCACAAAAGCTTCAGATGAGTTTACAGACTAACTAAAATATACATAGACATATATACGACACAAATTTACATCACAGATGTGTACATACAATGTACAACAATGTGATGCATATGTGTGTTTGTTGTTTACACAGCAAAATTTACACTAATCTCAGTACCATTTTCATTTATTGAACATTGCAAATGAAAAATGCCTTTTACCGCCATGAAAAATTGAATTTTGCACGCAATGGCACCAACAAAAACAAAAACCCCAGAAACTTATAATGCTTTCAAAACTGTAAAGAGGGGACGGGGGATGGTTGGTTGGTTCGTTGGCTGGTCGGTTGGAGGGTGTTGTTGCAGTTGTTGGTGGATAGGTGTTTGGTCGAATGGCATCTTGTTGTTGATAGCTCACACATGAGAAATGGCATAAACAATTTAATTGCGGAAATAAAGCGCATGGCCCAGGCGTATATGACCAAAAAAAAAAAAATTTCCAAAAATAATGGGAAAAGGCAAAACTTACGCAACATGTGTGTGTGTGTGTGTGTGTCATACTTTTCCCAACAAAATAAACAGTCAAAACATATTTCATATGTCATGCAACATTATGATTCTTACCTGAAAAGAGTCAGAAAAAAAGAGAGCATTAGTATACATGTTATATAGTATAAGTATTTATTTTTAAAAATTAAATAAAATTATTAAGATTAACTTAAATAAAACTCTACACATTGTATATTTTTAAAGCGATCGAACACCGTTACGATCGTTTAGGAAGTAAATTTATTTACCAACTTTTGCATAAGGTCGAACAAATAAACAAATAAACATACATACAAATATTCATATATACATATATACATACATACATACATACATACATACATACATACATACATACATACATACATACATACATACATACA
>JBANCZ010003545.1:0-12292 GCA_037040025.1 Sphaerogastrella javana | reverse complement strand
CACCCACACCATGCCATACACAGTGAACAGACGAAATCGCTGCAGGAGCTGCAGCATGAGGTCGGCGCACTGTTGGAGTTTCGAGATCTGGTCATTGAAACGTTTCCCGATCTCAAGCATAAAATGGCCTCCATGTCCACGACGCCATCCACACCCAACTCGGTAGGTGGCGGCGGCAGCGGCGGAGGCAGCAATCATTCCGTGGGCGGCAGCAATGGTGGCAGTTCATCGTTAGCAACCAGGTGAGCAATTGCACAATATTATATAATCGATCATGTTTTTAATCCAACTTATGTACTTACAGACGCGAATGGGAGCCTGGCATACGCATGAAACGCAAGCTGTCGCACAAGGAACCGTCCACACCGACAACAACAGCAGCAGCAGCGACAGCGGGAGTAGTAGGAGCAACCGCAGCTGGAGCTGATCCGTCGTCGTCGTCATCGCTGACGCGCAGTCGCAGCAACTCGCACAGCGGCAAGAAAGAGCCAAAGAGCGGAGAGAATAACAACGGTAGCGTTGTGCAGGACTCCGGTTTCTCAACGGAGACCAGTTCCTCCAAGGAGGGCCACAGTGCCTCCTCTACCAACGGTGCTATAACTGTACGTCTATTCCAATTCGTTTCATATTTCAATTGTGTTCACATTATAATCCGAATTTGGTTTGTTTTAACAGGTGGCCATAGCATCGAATCGTTTGAGCTGCGCTGAGTCGGACGATGAGTTACTCAACCTGCTTGATGTTATACACCGCAAATCGAATCGCTTACGCGAGGAGGTCGAACAGCTGCAGACCTACGAGCGCCAGCAGGGCGATGCGCTGGTTAAGGGCCAGAAGACAGCGAGCGGTGGGATGACGCCACAACAGTTCCGCGAGCAGGTGGATCGACTGAATCGTGAAGATATCAAGCAGCTGCGCAAGGAGCGCGATCGATTGCTGGACAAGCTGGCCGAAATGGAGGCCGAGACGCTGACGGGTCGCATCAAGGCGGCCAAGATGAATGATCAGGTCGAGGAGTTGATCAGCGTGAAAAAAGATCTCGAGGAGCAGCTCAAATTGGCCATGGCCCAAAAGCTAGAGCTGAGCTCACGTGTGCAACAGCTGCAGCTACAACAGCAGCAGCAACAACAACAATCGCAGCAGCAGAGCAAAAGCTCATCCAGGTAAGTGACTTAATCGATTCAAAGTCAAGGGAATTCTGAATCATATCCACTTGTTGCTTGCAGCGCCAGTCAATCGGATTACTCCAGTCAACGCAACTTCTTATCCTCCGCCACCACGGTGCTGGCCAATAGCAGTCGCCCTAGCCTCAGCAGCGCCAACACATTCCAGCCGGTTGTGCTTGAACATCAACAGCATCATCAGCCAGCACAGGAGGCATTCCTTCAAAGCTCAGTCAGTGATACATTAGCGCGAACCACAAGGCAACAACAACAACAGTCGCTGGGACGCTTGGATGGCGTTGTGAGCACGCCAGGGGCACGCAATACCAAATGCCGCACTACAGACTCCAAACGCTTCTCGGCCATATTGCTGGAGACGAACGTGCTGGAGCTGCAGCGGCATTTGCTCACGCTGACTGTACAGAATCAGGTGCTGCTGCAGAAGCTTGACTCGTCCAGCAAGTCAAAGTCGCTGCTGTCCAAGCGACTGGACAAGAGCCAAGAGGATACGGAAGAATTGCGTTTTCAGCTCGAGGAGAAGAACATTGAACTGGAAGGGACGAAAGCGCAGCTGCGTGTGCTTGAGTCACGCCTACATGCCAGCAGCAGCACGAACTCCTATCTGAACTCCTCCTCGCAGCATGACTATGAGACGAATCGCTCGTCCGCATCCACCACGCTAATGCTAAGTCGTCGCGGTGTGCCCGATTCGGTGGATTCGAGCTCAACGAATCTGAATGCTGCAGCTACACCAGCTGTAACTCGAGCCGATCAGATTAGCACGCCCAGCATGAAGGCCATGGTGCCATTGGCCATGGATGAGCTGCAGCAGCATAGCAGCAGCACGGAATCGGCACACGAGCACGAACCGGAACGCTCACCCAATGATTCGCAGAACAAAACCATGGTGAATAGCGGTCTCACGCCATTGGGCAGCAGCACGCCCACTGCACCAAATGGCAATAACAGCAGCAGCATAGCAGCACGAGTCATGAGTTCCAGCGTCGGCACTGGCTATCCCTATGAAACGCCGATTCGAAACTATACGTTCCGCAAGTTCAACAGCGCCAGCAAGCCCAGCAAAATACCGCTACCCGGCAGCAAGGCGGCCGCCTACTTTGCCGGCAAACCGCCTACTGGATTACATTTGGACGTCTTAAAAGATGACAAACTCGTACAAAAACTAATGGTGGATGAGAAACGATGTTATTTATTTGGACGCAATAATCAAATGAATGATTTTCCCATTGACCATGCGTCCTGCTCCCGTGTGCATGCAGCATTTGTTTATCACAAACACCTTAACATTGCCTACCTCGTCGATCTTGGTTCCAGTAAGTTTATCAAAAAAACTGAAAATCGTATTGGCCATACTAAAAATGTCATCTTTTACAGCTCATGGTACATTTATAGGTACACTGAGACTGGAAGCTCATAAGCCTACACAATTGCAAATTAATAGCACGTTTCATTTTGGAGCATCGACAAGAAACTATATACTCCGAGAACGTCCCTCTGCTGGTGGTCAGCACACCAACATAATGGAAGATTTGCCAATGAGCGAAACCAGTGACGGCGCCCTATTGGGTTTGCCAGAGAGTCAAACCGAATTGGATGTAAGTAATTGCAGTAAATATTGTAAGCTCATATATATTAAGCAAAACTTTGTACAGAATCTGACCGAGTACAATACCGCTCATAATCGCCGAATCTCAATGCTGGGCATTGCCGACGAAAGCAATTTGCGGAAACAGAAACGGGCTGGCAGAAAACGCCGTAATGTGACATTTAACGACGAGGAAATCATTATAAATCCTGAAGATGTCGATCCCAGTGTAGGGCGCTTCCGAAATCTTGTGCAGACGACTGTAGTGCCAGCTAAACGATCACGATACGAACCAAATCATATGGGCTTGCATACGGGCTCTACTGGTCCTCCGGGTACCACAACGTCCGCTAGCCATCAGATGTTCCAACAAAGCTTAGCTGAGATGAAACAGCAGCAGCACCAACAACAACAACAACAACAACAATCATCTGCGGCGTCGCACGCAGCAATCCATTCTCCAATGAACTCGTTATATCAAGGGCTACCAGCTAGCAGTTATGAAGCGCATAAAGCCAGCAGCGATTTTGAGCCCATTGCACCCATTGGCATTAGTTCGAAATTAGGGTTAATGCTACCCAATCCGGCACCAGATGTTACACCTACCTTCGAAGAACCGCTTGATCCAAGCTCTTCAATAGCACATAAGTTGGCCATGGCCAATGCAAATGGTATGCATAATCCTATCAAGATATATGCCATAGTTTTATTTCTTATTTAATCCGTGCTTTGCAGTACGTCGTTTTGTGGATGAAGTACATGATACCAGCGGAGAAGGTGATGCATTGTGCCCACAGAAGAAGAAATACGTCAAGGAGGCTTGGCCGGGTCGTAAACCTATGCTGGGACAATTGTAAAGCAGTGACGCCAAAAACCTCAGACACGACTATTAAAGGCATTATTATAGGAATATACTTGTTTTGTATAATATTTACATCATGTACAACCCAACAGCATTAGAAATTTAGAAATCGAAAAATTCTAATTAGAAGTTTATGCTTTGCATGCAGAACAATAATAACGATTTTTACAAAAATAAAGTATTTGCTTACGTCTTACAGCTATGTGGATAGCGCGGAAAGGGTATAACATCGCGTATATTCTTAACGCCCGTCACCAGCTGCAAGTACCGCTCGAAACCCATCCCAAATCCGCCAGTTTGCAATCCTCCGTATTTGCGCAACTCCACATACCAATCCAGATTTTTGGGCAGCTGCGGGTGTTCACTAAGGCGCTTGGCGTCGCTCTCGCGCAGACTGCCACCGCATAGTTCTCCTACCATTGGCATTAGCAAATCCAAAGCATGTACACGATCTGGGTTGCTGCGTGAAATTTGCATATAGAAAGGTTTCTGATTAACAGGCCAGTCCAGCACAAAAACAGGAGCGCCACAGTGTGACACTAGGAATAACTCCTGCTCCTTACTGAATCCCTCATTGGCGTTAATCGGACTCTTAAATTTATCCGTATTGTCCAAAAGCAGTCTAAGAGCTTCATCATAGGTAAGCATTTTCCACGGCATTTGTAACCAGGTCAGCTCTGAGCTGGCGTTGGCGTTGGCATTGGCCTGGCAAAAGTGAAGGTCCGCTGCACAGGAGTTCAACAGACGATTGGTAATATCTTTTAGCATACGCTCTATAAATTGCGCCAGTTGGTCAATGCTGTCCATATGTACCAACTCCGCCTCAAACATATAAAATTCGGCTAAATGAAGCGGCGACTTTGAGTTTTCTGCTCGAAAGGCTGGAGCCAACGTATAGGTGTTCCCCAGGCCATATGACATGGCCTCTAAATGCAGTTGACCCGATACAGACAAATAAACCTTTTGGTCAAAGTAACTCTCCTCCGTTGGCACATTTGGACGCTCCATTTGCTTAAGCAACTGCTGTGAGTCAGGCTGGACGCGAAAAACCTAAGAGAGATTTATAATGGATAAAATATTGAAATTCACATATCCATTTGTTCGTCACCTCGCCGGCACCTTCACAATCATTTGTGGTCAGTATGGGTGTGTTAATTTGTACAATATTTTCTTCATCCATGTAGTCGTGTATTGCCTTTAGCGCCCTGTGCCTGACGCGCATTTGGGCAGCAATATAATCGACACGGGATCGCAGATGCAAATATTCCCGCACATATTCTGGTAGATGTTTCTGTTTGGGAGAGAAAGGATACCCCTCCTTTAAATGACCCTCAGCTGGCAATATAGAAAGAGAATTATATCTGATGAATTTTACGTAATACTGGAAATATTACCCAGCGATTGCACCTGATCCGCATGCAACTCATACTGTCCATTGGGTGCTACCTGCAGTCGGCCCATGGCACTAACGACGCCGCCTGACGCCAGGTGCTGTGTGTCTGCATTACGTGGAACAACCAATTGGAACTTCTCGCTGGTTGAGCCATCGTTTATATCCAGGAATATGTTGTTCTTTAAGCGCCTTACATTTTTAATCCAGCCCTGCAATGAAGTTATAATGAATTGCGAAATTCTTAATTATCAACTCTACCTGAACTTGAAGCGTGTCTCCAGGCTTGTTACCAGTGGTAACTTTAGCAATTCGCTGAATGCTGCTGCTAAATCTTTTAATTAATAACATTCCGAATAAATGGAGCACTTGTCTAGCCGGCAAATCAGCTGTTCCACTCAGGGATGCACAATAGTTGTTTATGGTGGATTAAACACCAGCTCATTAGAAAATAAATCACTAATATTAAAAGTAATCGTGAATTATTTACAAAGTTGGCAACTTAAGAAAAATTGGTTTACTTTATTAATCAACATTTTTGGTCTAACTAGAGCTTAGAAATTGTCGATAGGACTGCCAATAGTATCGATGATTTGTAATTTGGAAAAATATCGATACCTAGGTAGTGTGATTTAAGCGTGAGCCAACTATTTATTACAATCGATAGTGTCGATGACTAAGATTTCTTGTTTGTTTTCACTTCGGTGTGACCATCTCGATATTTACAAAAAAATATGCATAGCATGTTCGTTTTACAACACTTAATACTAGAGCGCGCAATAAGAATGTCTGACTAAGACTTACAGAGAGCGGAGATGCGGTTTAGCAAGTAATGGCAAATTTTAGTGCTTGTACATGCTGTTAGGTTTGTGAATTGGCTAAACGGTTACCCGCAAACTGTTCGGAGATGCAGCTGTGCATTAATAAATAAATAAAGCTGTAACTGAAATTTAAATGATAGAAAGTGTATTTAATATGAGAAAGTTGGTTAAATGAAAGTTTAAATTAATATTATAAAATAAAAAACTAAATTATATTTTGATTAAATTTTATTTAATTTTTTGCTCTTCTTGCACGTTAGAGAAATTAATGCAGAAACAACTAGCTAAAGTGTTAGTTTACTAGCGGTTAAGCCCGAGTAGAAACAAGCGAATTTAGTAGCTATAGGTATATAATTAAGCCTAAAGTGTGGCCTCTTATCAGGCTCATTAGCATTAGGCTCTAAGCTGTGCAGGTCACGACAGCGGGTCACGTGTCGCACATTTATAGGGCGAATAAAAAAGAAAAATATAATGAAAATGTGGCAGAAAAAATTATAGGAAATCAAATTATGCATAGAAGTCGCACTTATGATGATGATGATGATGTGGCCCATAAGCATAACACTTTCACGCTCTATAAGAACTTTTATTTTATGTTAATTTTTGTACTTCGAGTGCGTAGAATGACACCAGTAAGGCGGCAGTAATGGGCGTGGCAAGGGGGTAAACACATGTCGAAAACAATGGCTGACCTTTTATTGCCAATAACCTGCGCCATTTTAGTTGTTTTTATATTTTCATCAGCGCCCACGTGTCGACACAGGGCCTAAAGCAGAGAGGCGGGAGGCGGGAGGCGTGGCAGTCAGCAGGCAGCTGGCAGCAGGTAATGCCTGGCAGGCAAAGTTAATTGAAAATTTGTTGAAGTCGTCGCAGCTCCTTTACCAGTTAAAGGGAAAGTGCTTAGATGCGTTAATGCCTACACATTTTCTTTTCAGTTCGTTCACTTTGCTGCTTCGTTTCTTCTCTCTTTCTTTTGCGTTTGCTTTTTTATGCTTTTGCTTTGCTTTTGCTGCTTTGCATGCTTTTGGCGTTTTATTTGCTTTGCATATTTGATTACAAACAGCAACAGCAACAGCAGCAGCAGCAGCTTCGGCAGGTATTTGGTATTTGCAGCTTTCAAGTGCCACACTTATCAGGTGTCAAAGACAGTTCCAAAATAAAAAAGAGAAGAAAAAAAAAATCAACGCTTGTAAGCGGGACAGCTGCTGCAGCTGGTGTGAGCGCAGCATTGCTTGCGCTCACTTTTCGACTCAGTTCAAAAGTCCCTCTGAAAGGGCTGAGAGTTTGAAAGTCGAAAGGTATTGAAAATCCGAGCAGAAGCAGCGTGTACTTACAGTTAGGGCTGTCATCGTGTGAAACATGATAGTTTAAAGCCAAAAATGATATAAATTCAGCTAAATTCTTAATTTATATTAAGCTTAAGCTATATATAGATATACATTTCAAAATGATTATTATTATTTATTTTTAAAGTTAATCATATTACAAACTAAAAAAAATATTTATGTAGTTTGGTTTTACTATAAGCTTAAATAAAAACAAAAAGGAGTTTTCATAAAATTTATTATTGATTTAAATATTATATTTATAGAGGTAGATAGCATATACAGGGTCATTCAACGAGGGCAGGTCGATGTTAAAATTGACGCAACAAGTCCAGCGCCTTGTCAAAACAGAAGGGGTAGGTGCAGGAAGTATGAAGTGGGTTTCAGGATGTAGGTGGTGGTGGGGCAGGTTGGACAGTGACAGGTAAAGCAAAGTGGGATATACATTAAAAAATGCTTATTTTAATTTTTTAATTTATATTCAGCCTATGCTTTTTATAGCTATAAATTTTTAATTTATTTTAATAAATTTTATAATCTTACAATCTAAATAAATATATGCGAAACTATTATATAGTTTGCATTTACTATAAACTAAAATAAAGAGGATTTTTTATAGATATAATCCATCGTTTATATAATTATAAATTTTCTTTCTACTTTCAACCTTGTTGATATTAAAGTTTCGCCTTAAAACCACGCTACTTGCCTTTGAGTAAAGAAACTTAAATATCATATTCATATTTATTTATTCTGTCACTTTTAACTACAGGAACACGCTGTCATCTCTGATTTCATATTTTCTTCATTTTTCGATTCAATACGACGGTATTTGCATGTCAAAGCGTTGGAAATGCATCGAGACGTGAATCATGCCGATGTCGATAATATTAAAGACGATCCGCGTGTGGCGGTAAGTCCTCATTATTTGAGTCGAGCTGCTTCTACTCGAACTCAATGGGTGCCTTGCAACAGCTGAAGTACTGGCACGGTGCATATGGATGGGGTAACTTGGATGCTGCTGCAGCTATCATAAATAGCACAACACGACACATAAAGGCATAAGGCATACGACATACGGCATACGGGATACGGCATACGGAATACGGAATACGACATAAAGACAGACAAGGCTCAACGATGCAGAGGATGCACAGGATGTGCAGGATGTGGAGGATGCGCTGGATGCGCGTATCTGTGTTGGACACGTGAAACCATCATCAATCTACTGCCAACGACAGTTTTAACGACTTCTTGCGGATTACTTCAAACAAAATAACCACTTTGTAGTTCAAGCTAAATTTTATGTTTGCCCCCGGTTGATGCCACTGCCACTGCCACTGCCACTGCAACTTGCCACGGCTGCTGTTGATGTTGGACAGACTGGAGGCACAGCAGCCAATGTCTTGCCTTGGCTTTTATGCTGCTGCATTTAGTATAAAGTTTTGCTGCACGCACACCTCCCCCCTTCTTCGTCTTGCCATGACCTGCCATTAGCCATATAGCAAACGTTAACAAATATTTTCAACATTTTCAACACACATGCAAAACTCGCCAGGCATCAATTTTTATTGCTGTTGCTGCTGCCGTTGCTGCAACCTGCTTCCCAGATGCCACATGCCACATGCCACTAATCTGACAGCCAGCAATGACTTAACATCCGGCTAAGCACAGATTAATTTTTGGAGATATATTTGTACCAGTCGCAGCTTAGTGACAGTATGGAATAAAGCAAAACTTTATACTGAAAACATATCTATATATTTTATACAGATCAATTACTTGAAATACTCTTGATTAGCTTAAATACACATACTTGGCAAGATAATCTTTTAACCCCATCAGTTTTTGCATATGAAAATATGTTGCTTTAATTGATTTTTATTATAAATAAAGTCTAAGGTATATACTAATTCTATTAAATTAATATATAACAAATTATTATTTTATATAGTGATTATTAAGCAGTTTTTTAGATTTCATATAACTATTCTGATGTTTTTATTTTTAAAAATTATTTTAAAATTATATATATACGAAAATATTTAATTTGCTTTAACTTTAAATATTTCTAAATAATTTTCTCATTCTATTAAAAAAATATATAAATTACATTCATTTTTATAGAGATTTTAATTGCATTTTTTTTTTACGGTATAACTATCTTCTGTTTAAATATTGTATAATTATTTACATAAACAAATATATTGCTTCAATTTCATTTAGTTCCGAATAAAATATAAATAAAACAATTCACTAATTCGATTATATTAATACATAATATATATTTCTTATAAATATTGATTTTAATTTAGTCTCTTGTCTATTGAATAACTATTGCTTCTGTTTAAATACTTTTGAAAAATATTTTAAAATTATATACTTTTAAAAATATTTTGCTTTAATTTACTAAATTTGCAGCTCATTATGATGTTTATGATCATAATTAAATTGCTGCATAAACTTTAAGCACTGTTTGTTTTATCTACCGTGTTTTCGATGCGAAAATTTCTTATGGCAGGACATTGCAAAAATCCATATAATAATGCAGCTTTAGCCATGGTACTAAGTGGAGAGTGGAGAGTTGGAGTATGTTTAATTTAATTTAAAACTAGTTGAATAAATGCTAAGGGCAACGCCAAAGAAAACACACAGAAAACAACCCTTGAAAGCCAAACGATGGCAGCTGTTGTTGTGGTTATTTCTTTTTTTTTTGTAGCATTGCTTTTGGCTAAAAGAGAGGAAGAGAGAGGGCGATAGAAAGAGAGAGAGAGAGAGAGAGAGAGAGAAAAGCAGATGATCTGAGCTGAGTGAAACGCAGTGAAGCGCACCGCATGAAAACCAAAACGTTGAATCCCTACAAAAGCCAGAAAGCAACGGCTGCTGCTCCTGCTGCTGCTGCTCCTGCTGCTGCTACTTCTGCTGCTTCTGTTGTCCAGTTGCTGTTTTAATTTTCTACATACAGCCTATGCTACCTTAGGGAAGAGCAGCAGGAGCAGCAGCAGATGTGACAAAGCTTCATTAAAATTAACAAAACTTAATTGCAGCTTACGTGGCACGTAGCATGTTGCAAATGTGCTTTGCAATCTGTTTGATGGCCACCACAATCAGCACAAAACATTGGGGAGCGAACCGAAGCACCTGCCGCCTTCTGTTGCTGCCAGTTGCTGCCAGTTGCATGCCTGCTGCTTGATGATCTGCTGATCGTGCAAGGGCAGCCTGCCAAAAAATTGATGTATTGCCTGTAGGGGCAGCACCACAGATCAGGCAAGAGCAGCGCAGACCAGGATATGTGCTACACCTTTCCCATCCCTTCCCAATATCCCTTCTCTATCTCTCTCTCTCTCTCTCTCTGTCTCTTGCTCTGAGTCAGCTTTGATCCTGGTTCGCTGATTGCAGCTGCTAAAAAAGGATTAGTACACCCTGGCATTTGACTTTTTGTCTACAAGCAAAAGCTCAAGGTGGAATTTGCCATCGAAGAGGGGGCAGAGGTAAAGCTCAAGGGACAAACAGACAACCGGGAACAGGCAACAGCCAATTGGCCAAGTGGCAAAGGAGCCAAGTTTTGCAATTGGAGCCATTGCGTGCAACTGTTATTGACAGCTTGCAACAGCAAATACCGCTTGCTAACTTTCCCTCTGCATCTCCAATTCTCCCTACCTCTCTCTATCTCTTTCTCTCTCTCTCTTTCTATATCTCTCTCTCTCTCTTTGGCAGTCTGTTGGCTGCAGGCATAGAACTTTCCTCGGCTCAACGTAAACCCATTTGGCCTGTCAATGGCTTGTAAGTGCAGCAGTTTGAGCCCCCAAAAACAGTTTAGTTGCAAGTTAGAGTCGAACTTTGGCACACGGCATGTCTGGAAATTACGTGAAGCCTTTGACATTTGCATGCAACCACCTAAAGACCCCTACCCCCTCCTCCTTACCACACATATCTGGCAAACAATATGCTCGCTCTAAACTGCAATTATACGACACCCACCGCCACCGCCCACACAGGGCGTGCCACAAAGGTCATTGTGCCGTCGATTGCGCCATGCAAATTCAATTTTATAGCCAAACACCTGGCGGTAGTCAAAAGCCAACAGTCGGGAGTTGACAGTCGGGATTGGGGGGTAGGGAGTAGAGAGTCAAGAGTCGCTCGTCACCCATGGCTCACCCAGGAGTCAGGCAATTTGTTAGCAGCTGCACATCAATTTTTATTATTATTTTTTTTCGTGTTTTTAGCCAAGTCGCACACAATTAATTGCAGGCGGTCGAGTGTCATATTCATGAATTGTGGCCAGGCCAGTTAGCTGTTGGCTGTTAGCCATATGCGGCTTGTGGCCAAAACTGTAGCCACAGCTGACTAAGTGAGAGTGAGGGCCACAGCATGCTGGGTGTTTTGAGTGTGTGTGTGTGAGTGTGTGTGGCATGCGTGTGTGTGTGGTCTGTGGCAGCAGGCGGCATGCGGCATGCGTCAGTTGTGCGAAGTGTGCCTCCAGTTGGCTTTGGCGATCTGGTTTCAAAACAAAAGGTTTATGGTTACACGTATTAAAAGTAGCCAAAAAAGAAAAAAAATCAGCATAAAAATAATTTAATATGCCAAGAGGTAGTCGAGTGTTAAACGAGTGATAAACTTGGACAGAAAGAAAAAGGTGAAAGTGTGAGAGTGTGTTCATAGAGCGGCGTAGAGAGCTTGATTATTGGAGGGAGGGAGAGTGAGAGAGAAAGAGTAAGAGAAAGAAAGACAGAGAGAGTGAGAGAGTGAGAGAGAGAGGGACAGGCAGAGAGAGAGGGAGAGCGACCCACTCAGTTGCTGCTTGGCATAATTTTGCGTATTAATGTGCAAATAATATCGGGGAGCACTGTGCAATACACACACACACACTCACACACACACTCACACACACATATAAACACAGACATATACACATTTACATATACACATACACACATTCATGTACATTCACGTATGTATACATAACAAAGCATAGGCAAATACACTCAAGATATATTATAAAAGATAACGCATACGCTCTGTTGTACAGTTATACTGGCAGCTGCCTGCATGGCTGCATGTTATTTCCTGTGGCTGCAGCAGCAACAGCAACAGCAACAGCAGCAGTAATAGCAGTAGCAACAGC
>JBANCZ010003544.1:0-12294 GCA_037040025.1 Sphaerogastrella javana | reverse complement strand
TTTACGCCTGCTCCAATTTATTTATTGTATGTATATTTGTTTTTATGTATATATATATATGTATATGTGTGTGTGTATTAGAGTTCCTCCAGTTACTAGTTAGCATTTTGTAGGCGTTTTTCTATGCTCTAGCACAGCTAGTATTTTATTATTATTTTTTATTTCTGTGCTTGCACATTTGTATACCCTAACAAAATGTATGTGAACTCTATTACAATATAGCTAAAATGTGAAAATTATTTTTAAATATATTTAGTTATTATCAACACATATACTAACTAGCTACTTAATACTTGACTAGTGAAATTTGAGGCCTCCAAGAACATTCTATTTTGTTTTATTCTAATAAAATTTTCTACGAAAAAGATTAATGTGTATGATATTATTAAGAATATATATAGTCAATATAGTATAATAGTACAGTATAGTACTATATAAAACTTTATATAATAATGTAATGTAATGTAATCTTACTATAATTTGAACCATGAACTCTAAAGACTTCTTTATTATGTTATATTCCATTGCAATGATCAATATATATGATATGATGTATGGATAAGAATATATTGTCTCCGGGATATAAAGTGTGCAATATATTGTATACTATATTTTACTATACTATACTATATATATATTCTTTCTATAATTTGAACCCTGTATAAACTCATTATTATGATCTATTCCATTAAAATTTTTCAATTGAAATATTCAATATATGTTATATGATATATGCAGTAGAGTATATTCTCTGCGACATATGAAATTTGCGAGTTTTTCATGTTTTTCTTGCTAGTTTTATTTTTGTATTTTAGCTTAGCATCTATACTAGTGCTCGTCTCCGGTCTCCCGTCTCTTGTCTCTCGTCTCATGTTGGTCTTTGAGACCGTCTGCCGTATGGAACAGGCTTTAAATTTATTTCGAACTAAACGGCCAGAAACGTGATGAACGCATTTTGTGCGGCTCCCCAGCTATCGGGATCTCTATAGAGGTATATGTATGCATATACCATACAAAAACATACCATACCATACCATATATATATATATATATGTATATATACATTTCGTTTGCTTTATATGTATGTTGTATTTTTGTATTTTGCTTTGCTTGCGGCCAAAGAGGAAATACTTTATGGCCATTGATAATTTGGGCCATAATGTGCAGTGAAATTGACTCTTAGCTTAGCGTTGCTTAATTTATGTGACCGGCTGTGGTTACAACAACAAAAACAACAATAAACAGAGTAAGTGTAGTATTGATTTGGATTGTGGGAACGCGCAAAAAAGCTTGCCATTTGTAAGGCACTCGTAAAACGACTAATATATATACTAAACTTTATGCTTACTTTATGCATTATGCATTCTCTAAGTATCGCCGATGTTGTTGGTGTTGTTGTTTTTGTTGAGCAGCGATGGGCTCTTTATATAGTTAATAGTTATATATAGGTGTAACAATTTGTCATTGTCACTCGCGATGAACGCGTCGTATGAGCAATTTCCATACAATTACCATAATTTCACGGCCTCCTTAAATAATTTAAACGCACGCTACACAGATCATATAAACGATGTACCGACCAGAAGCTGTCCACTTTATAAAGTCGACTGGAGTCGACTCGAGTCGAGATGGCATGATATGAGACGAGTGGAGTAGAGATCTGATGAGGAAGAGTTGAGATGCGTTGAGATACGTTGAGCTGAGATGAGGAAGAGTTGAGATACGTTGAGATGAGATGAGTTAAGATGAGATGAGATGAGATGAGATGAGCTTTATGCTTAATGATCGCTCCTGGCGATGAGCCTGAGACGAGATCTAATGGCTGCCGCAAATGCTATCATCAGCATAATGATGACTCGGCAGGAATGCATAATATAGAGGCAAGAGTGCTATATTTAAATATTATATGTGTCTATATATGAAGTACTGTATTCTATCATTTAGAATATATCATGTATTTCTGAAAAACTTTTCCAATTTATACGCTGCCGCAGAATTCCCTTTCTTGGTATATTAAAAGTTAGGTCTTCTGTTTCTTAAAATTTATTTAAAGAAAAATATAATATATATCATATATAATAAATATCATATTTTTAAAATATAAAGTCTATTATTTATAATATATTTTTATTTGAGTTGAAAAAAAGTGTCTTCTGTATTTTAGCAAATGTTAAAAAATATTTTAAAATTTTTAGATCAGACACTCTCCCGAGTACAATTCATCAATTAGGATTTGTGTATCGATAACGATAACGTTTTTTAAAGTATTCCTTGGCTCAACCTCAGCTGTCGATTAGTAAAGCATTAAGCATAGGTAAAAGTAGCAGAAATTCACTTGGACTCACTTTCACCAGTGACCAGAAGACTCCACATGGCATTATTCCGGCTGCTATCGCTTGTGCCACTTGCACCGACTTGACCAAGAAAATTCCATTTATCGCGCTGCGAATGAAGAAAAAAATAAGAGCGGGTGGTTGGACATAAACGTCTGAAGTGTGTTAAGTGAGCAAAGCCGTAAACACGTTTTTGTATTTATTTATTTATTTTTTTCTTTACCAAGGATCCATGGCAAGCATCGAAAGCTTTGACTGTACTTATTGTTTTAAAGGGTTTTCCAATAATATAAATTTTTTTGCTTAGCCCACTATATTGATGGATGTCGTTTCGTGGTAACCATTTGGCTGATGTTTTCCCTTATTAATAGTAAAATAAACATACTCATGTCAAAAATGTGAACATTTTTATGTGTTTGAACATAAAAATAAAACTTATTGGAAAGCCTTTTAGTTATTCGTATTTTTTTTAGGACAATTGTATGCCATAATTTCGAATTGTCATTTGCCACATAAGGTGCAGAATTATATTAAACACCTATATCTACTATCGATAACCGATTATGTATATAAATTATCGAATATCTATATCAATTATCGCTTTTTAATTATCGAAATAGATTTTCGAACGTACTTTACGTATACGGGATATATCATTCCGCCCGATATACTAGACAATCTAGAAAAAAAAAAACGATACTGCAACGAAAGTACTGAACACTGAGCACCGTCCCTACTGTCCGTTTTTTTTTTTTTAATATTATTTATATTATTATATGTGCTGGTCTTCTAGCCATGAACACTTCATCTAGACTGTCGCGATTCCCAGCCTGCTTATGCTAGTGAACAGTGCGAGTGTTTGTGAGTGTTTATGAGTGTGTGTGTGTGAGTGTGAGTGTGTGTGTGTGTGTGTGTGTAAGAGTGTTGTCGATGCATGAAACATATATTGCACGTATTGACCATTGCTATGTGCGGCCTAGAAGAGCGGCTCGAGTATGGGTTAAAATGCGATTGCTCTACAGCTGCAAAAACAGCAACTGCTACACTTTCGTTTTGGCCAGGTTGCTTCCGCAACTGCAACATTTAATTGACTTGGCGTGTTAAGCGCAGCATACCAGCACATAACAGCAATCAAGCGACAAACAACTTGTGGGACGTGCGGCGATGATGATGATGATGATGATGATGATGATGATGACGATGACGATGACGATGACGATGACGATAACAACGACGACGAGGACGACACACTTTGGCCACTTAGTGGCAATGCTTGTTGCCACAACAGCAGCAGCAGCAACGGCAGCAACTGCAACTGCAAATGTGGCATTCAAACAATGACAAGCAGCTTCATAGTTTATTGAGCATCGGTGATTGAGCTGGGTGCATGCCACATGCCGCATGCTGCGTGAACAAAAGTGAGACAGTTGCTACATAGTCGCTGCCCATTAGCCCTGTCAGTCGTCGAGGCGACGCATATCATTTACAAATGCCGCGAGATGTACTGAACATCAAAACAGAGCAGAACAGAATGGAACACAACAGAGCAGCGGCAAAACTTTGCAGCTTTGACCACGTTGCACAGTGCAAGTTACTCGTTGCACGTTGCACGTTGCAGTAGCAAATGATAGAGCATGTAGAGCTCTATGGATGTATGGATGTATTGCTGTGGCAATGGCAGTGGCAGTGGCAATGGCAGTTAATGTGGTTGCAACAGTGGCTACGGCAGCGTCAGTTGGTCATAAACCGATTACCATCGGGACCCAGCGAAACTCTGCTCAACTCCGCTCAGCTCCTCATCGGCTCAAACACATTGAGGTCAGAGCGCGACAGCAACAGCGGCCAAATTGTCTGGAGCGATTCTTCTACATGTGCTGCTGCTGTTGTTGCTGCAACATCCCTCACACTCCACCTGGGCTGCTTGCCTCCTCTGTGTGGCAACTTTCTGCTCGGTTGCTTGCCTTGCTTGCATTTCAACAGAAATTACGCCTTGTAAACTTAAGCGGCAGAATCAATTAGCTCAACGCCTGCCTGGTCAAGCCGCAAGTTGCAAGTTGCAAGTTGCAAGCTGCAAGTTCCCTGTTGCCTGTTGCCAGTTGCCTGTTGTCTGTTGCTTGTTGCCTGTTGCACAATGAGTTTTTCTCTCTACATCCCCCGCTTGTGGTGTTGCTGGGTCGCGTTCTGATATATGAATGTCGAGATCATCAAGAAGACTTTTCGCCACAATCTTGCCTGAAACAAAACGTTTCAACTTATATTTATTTATTTATATATAAAGAAAGAAGGACATTAATTATTTAATACATACACTCAAAATAAATGCGAAGTCTTATCAGCAAAACAATGTACGCTACAGGAAAATGATAATATAATAATAATAATTTCATGTTTTTTTTAACTTTCTTATTGAAATCGTATTCGATTATTTGTAAGGTATTGTACACAATAACTTGTATATCTCAATGTTTAGTTCTTCGTCCATATAAAATTTCGTGTAATTCCACAAGTTTATTAAATTTCTGCACTTATTATGATAAATATAAGCTTAAATGAAATTGTACAAATAAATGTATATGTTATATATTTACATTGTTCTGTTTAATTTTATTTTTCAATGAATAAATGAAAAATTTCATATTTCTATGGAAATAACAAAAATCTAATTGCCTACTGTGATTTTTACGTATATCGATTTAAATTGCGATTGTAACTTTCTGTCCTTGATCCCATCTCTAGATTTAATCAGTGTTTTTATAGTGTTAAAAGCGCGATAGCCTAAAATATACATGACAAAATCGATAAATTATGATCGAATACAGATTTGACTTTGGCATTCACAAAAACCGCAAACTTTGAATGACAAACGCAACTCTGAAAGCATTCAGTTACAACTCTGTGCAACATTGAAAACGTGTGAAAATTAATTCAGGAATTTATAAAAGTTTCTCAAACGAAAAAAGAAAATTCACTAAATCATGTCGAATATCAAATCGAACGAACCATCGCCGGCAAGCAGTGATCAGGAAATTTTGGAAATTGGTAGCCCAAGTTCGGGTTCTGAGGAGTCGCCGCAGGTAAATATATATATAAATATGTATAAATATATATTTGAAATATATATATATATAAATATATACATATATACATATAAATTAATATATATATATATGCATTTAGAGAGTGAACTTTATATTAAATATAATTCTCGATTGTCAAGTGCACCACGTTGCAGGAGTGCGACAACAATTGGGACAAGTGTGCCGAGAAACCCGACTACTTCCGTTCAGGGGCGGCCATCTTGGCAAACGAGCATGGTGGAGCAGCTGCTCCAACCGATCTATTGGCAGAGACAACACCCATACCGAACGCTTTTATTTACGGAGTTAATCAGTTGACAGATGATATGGGAGGAGGGAGCACATCCGCGTCAACCGAATTTGAAATTGGAGTCGTTGATGAATCTTGTGAAGTTAACGGTGCTTCGGACGATATGATGGAACATGATGTATATAACGTGGTTGATCGTGCTGGGTCGCCCATTAACGGAGAGCCGCACGAGGAAGAACCTTATCCGTCATATTGGAAAGAGCAGGCTCTAAAAATGCGCAACCCGTTGAAGGAGCGTGTCAACTATTGGTATGAGTGTGTCAACAAGGCGGACGGCTTCCGTTCGGTGCCGGCCAGCTCGCCAAACGACCTATGCGATGAGCATAGTTCTGAAGCTGCTCTAACCGATCTATTTGCAGAGGCAACATCCATGCCAAACGCACTTAGTAACGCCAATAGTCAATTGCTAGATGATAATGGAGAAGGGGGCACGTCCGCTTCAACCGAATATGATGCCGACGATGAATCTGATGATTTTGAAGAACTTACTTTTAACGGACGAGCGGACGAGCCGCAGGAAAATTCTGTGCATGTCATGGGCGTTGGTGAAGGTTCACCCATGTATGGAGAACCACCAGAGGAAGAACTCTATCAAGCACATTGGGAAGAGCAGGGTCCAATGATGCGCACTCCGTTGCAGGAAAGTGGCAACAATTGTTCGGAGGCGGTCATATTGCCAAATGAGCCTAACGTTCTATACGATGAGAATGGTGCTATGGATGCTCAAGCCGATCTGTTGGCGGAGACCACAACCATACCGGACGCTTTCATTTACATCGATGATTTGGGAGGAGGGGGCACATCCTCATCTACCGAATATGAACATGAGGCAGGCGATGAGTCTTATGTTACTCATCAAATTACCTTTAACGGTGCCTTGGACGAGCCGCAGGAAAATTATGTGCATGTCATGGATGTTGGTGAAGGTTTACCCGTATATGCAGAGCCGCAAGAAGAACGGCTCTATCAAGCATATTGGGAAGAGCAGAGTCTATTGGTGCGTAACCCGTTGCAGGAGAGTGGCAACAATTTGTATCAGTGTCCCGGCATACCCGACTGCTTCTGTTTGGGGCCGTCCATCTTGCGAAATTACCCCAACGACCTATGCGATGAGAATGGTGCTGTGGATGCTGCAGCCGATCCATTGGATGAGACAACAACCATACCGAACGCTTTCATTTATGTCGATAATCAGTTGCCCGATGATGTGGGAGAAGGGGGCACACCCACATCTTCCGAATATGGACATGAGGCTGGTGATGAATCTTATGATTTTGAGCAAATTACTTTTAACCGTGCTTCGTACGAGCCGCTGGAAAATGATGTACATAGCAGGGGCGTTAGTGAACGTTCACCCATATATGGAGAGCCACTAGAGGAAGAACGTTATCAGTCATATTGGGAAGAGCAGGGTCTAATGATGCGTACCCCGTTGGAGGAGAGTGACAACAATTGGTATCAGTGTCCCGGCATACCCGAATGCTTCTGTTCAGTGGCGTCCACTTTGCCAAATTACCCGAAAGACCTATGCGATGAGAATGGTGCTGTGGATGCTGCAGCCGATCTATTGGAAGAGACAACAACCATACCGAACGCTTTGACTTACGTTGATAATCCGTTGCCCGATGATGCAGGAGAAGGGGGCACACTCGCTGCTACTGAATGTGAACTTGAGGCGGGTAATGAATCTTATGATTTTGAGCAAATTACTTTAACCGGAGCTTCGGACGAGCCGCTGGAAAATTATATGCATAGCATGGGCGTTGGTGAAGGTTCTCCCATGTATGAAGAGCCACCAGAGGAAGAACTCCATCAAGCACATTGGGAAGAGCAGGGTCCAATGGTGTGCACCCCGTTGCAGGAAAGTGGCAACAATTGTTCGGAGTTGGTCATATTGCCAAATGAGCCGAACGACCTATGCCATGAACATGGCGCTGCGGATGCTCCAACCGATCTATTAGCAGAGGCAACAACCATGCCAAATGCTATCAGTAACGGCGATAATCAGTTGCCCGATGATGTGGGAGGAGGGGGCATACCTGATTCTACCAAGTATGAACTTGAAGGAGATGATGAATCTTATGATATCGAGGAAATTACATTTAACGGTGTTTCGGACGAGCCGCTGGAAAATGATATAAATAGCATGCGTGTTGCTGCTGGCTCACCCATATATGGAGAGCCGCAAGAGGAAGAGCCCTATCAGGAATATCGGGAAGAGCAGGGTCCAATGATGAGCACCCCGTTGCAGCAGTGTAGAAACAATTGCTGCAAGTGCTTTCGTTCTGAGTCGGCCATCTCGCCAAACGAGCCAATCGACGTAAGCGATGAGCGTAGTGCTGCAGCTGATCCAACCGATCTACTGTCAGAGGCAACAACCGTGCCGAACCCTTTTATTTACGGCAATAATGAGGTGTCCGATGATATGGGTGAAGGCGACCCACCCGCATCAGCCGACTATGAAATTTTGGCCGATGATGCTCCGGACGAGCTTCCGGAAAATCATGGTTATGACATGGGTGATGGTGCTAGTTTACCCATACATGGAGACCCGCAAGGGCAAGAACCCTATCAGGCAGATGAGGGGAATCAGGGTCAACTGATGTATCTGCCAATGGTGCAGAATATATACGAACAGCAACAGCAATTCATGCCGATGCTAGGCTACATTTATGTCCAGCAGCAGCATATACCAATTGGGTCAGAGTCCGTGATTTGGCTCTTGCCAATGACGGTGTTAGTGCCGATGCCAATGGTACTGCAAATGCCGGTGTCAGAGCCGATGCCAGTGCCAATGGCAGTGCCAGTGACACCAACGCCAGTGCCAGAGCCAGAGCCAGAAGATATGGACCAGCCAACGTATGAGTTGGGTGCTGCTGATGCCATTAGATTCTCTGGAGATACTAGCGCCTCTGCTCGTGATTCTGCTGAGGCTAGACCTGCCTACAAATGGGGAAAGCATCGCATGTCGCGTTGGAATAAAAACAAGCATCGCAGCAAGTCTCATGATATTATTATGGCACTGGATACTAATGGCAATTACTACCCGTCAAGCCTCCAGGAATGGGAACGTAAGCGAAGATCGAACCCTAAGTAATACAATCTATCTATCGACAATAATATCGATTTAATATATATACATATTTTTTTAAATGATTTCCAGCACTGAATCGGAAAACCCAAATTGAAGCATCATATCATATTTAAAACATCATTCATATTCAAATGGAAATACTTGAAGAGCATAAAGGGTTATCTGACGAGGTCGCTTCCATTGTAATAATAATCAAATTATATTAAAACACTATCCGGATCAGATTAGTTTATTCTTATAATTTTATAAATGTAATTTGTAAAAAAAAAACACTTATTTATGACATGATATACGTATAATACTTTAATATATTTACCATATATGTAAATATAAGTACAATGCTTCATCAAATTTACAATGATTTGTATTTTTTTTTTACAAGTTTACTATTCAATGAGTTTTATATTATATGTGTAAAAGATGTGGCAGACCTCATAAACTATATTTGTTCATGATTAGAAAGAAATGTCGAGCCATGTTCGTCTATATTTCAAACCTATCAAAGCTACAATAAAATCATAAAAATCGAATTACAAAGTGCAATTTTGAAGCAATATCGTTCAGCTTTGCCACATATGTTTACAATTAAATGACGATTGATGTAAATTGTAGAAATGGTTTATAAGTAATACTACACAGCACCGAAGATGTCCAAAATAATATTTCCTTCAAAAATATCATTCTGTATCGAAAATTCGAAACTGTTTATATCGATTATGGTTTATAGATATGGTATCATTCAAAGCTCATTCAGCTGTTCGCAAATGTGTGCAGGGTATAAAATACCTTCCAACTCATATGCTAATCAGCGGATGGATACCCCTCTGAGACTGTCTGAGGGATATGTTAAAGGCTAACAAGCACTTTATATGCACACGCATACATATGTACATACACATGTATGTACGTATACATATGTGTTTTTGTATATATTTACATATTCATTTGGCCTAAGTGAAAAAGTGCGTGTGGCTGGTTTAATTAAATTTTAACGCAATATACTTGACTCCGCCCCTTGTGGCAATGCAGTGCAGTGCAGTGGAGCCTCCCAATGCCTTTGCCCCATTTCCCCTTTGCCTTTGCATTCATTGCATCCATTTTAGAAGTGTGTTGACGCTGAACATCCCTGCCCAACTAGTATTTGGTATAAAGGTATGAGTATCTGTAACTGGGAGTATCGCGACTTTGGTGCATTCTATTCCCTGCTGCTGTTGCTCCGTTTGTTTTTGAGATTCGCGCCCCAGTGGCCATGGGGCTGTAGCTTTAGTTTGTTGTTGCTGTTGCTGTTGTTGAGGTTTGTCAAGAAATGAAAGCTTCGATGCTTGAAGGTTTAACGAACTCGATGCTAGCAAGCTGGGACAACCCCACCATCAACATCCACATCATCATCATCACCAGCATCACCAGCAGCAGCAGCAGCAGCAGCGGTAGCGTTTCCTCTCCAGCTGCTAGTGCCTAACGCCTAGCGCCTAGGTCCTAGGTCCAACTTCAGTTGCAGCTTGAGCTCAATTTTCAGCTGCAGGATCACAAACGTCAACATTTTTTTTTTTTTTTGCCTTTGACGTTTGCAAAAATTTCGTCGCCCTTCTGCAGTTGCTGTTGCTGTTGCTGTTGATGTTGCGAGTGTAAATTTTTACTTTCACCCTAGCAATTGCTGTCGCTGTCTCAGCTGCTGCTGCTGCTGCTGTTGCTGCTGTTGTTGTCATCGTTGTCCCATGTGAACGCGCTGCAACACTTGTCCTGATGATGACATTCATGCCCAAGAGCTACTCTTAATGGAACACAGAACAGAACACAGAACACAGAGCCAGATACATAGACAAACGACAAACGAGTAGGGAATGCCGAGTGGCAACAGGCAATGGGTTTGGGCGGGGGATGTAAAGGGCTTCTGGGGTAGGGTAATCGGGGGTGGCGTGTGTTGCCTCTGGTAAATACAAAGCTACTGCACAAAGGCAACTCTGGCCAGCCTCAAACCGAAACCACGTGCAAAGCGTGTGCCAGGGCTGCAATTTGCATGATTTAGTTGGCAATGCAACCAAATTGTACTGCATCGATGCTTCGATTCCATTCGATGCGATGCAATGCAACTCAATTCAATTTACTCACTGATGTCCAATTCTCACAACAATCAGCGGCAGTCAATTCGACCTCTCTCTCCCTTTTTTTCTCTCTTTCTATGTCTCTCTTTCACTCTCATATACACTCTTGACTGTCAACTCTCTTGGCTTTCATGCCCATTCCGAATTACAGGGCATTGCCCTTGCCCCGTTGCTGTTCCTGGCTAGGCTTAAGAAATTATACGCAAAGTAAAAGGCGCTTAAGTGCACAAAAAAAAAAAAAATGTTAATGCTGATGATGTTGCAGGTGACCCATGCCTATGCCTATGCCTCAAACTAAAGGTCTTCCGAGCCTGCCAAACTGTAAGGGCTGAGCTGCTGTTGCCATTGTTTCATCAGCTTCTGCTGATGTTTCTTGGTCTGGTTCGTCTTATTCTGCAAGGCAGGCTAAAACAATGCCCGGGCCCAAGTAATTATTTATGCATGTGAACATCTGCATATAGAATATGTATTAAGTGTGTGTGTGTGTGTGTGTGTGTGTGTGTGAGTGTGCGTGTATTTGTGTGTGTTGATGGTCGTAGAGTTTTGCTTTTTAAATAATTACAAAACTTGACTAAGATTTCCATTATGTAAGCCGCAGTAAGTTCTTCCCTTATTCTATAATTTATTGTTGTACTCTGGCGATTATTATTAAAGTTTGACTACTCAATTTATATATACGAATTTAAAAAATGAGAGTTCAACAGAATTGAACAACGCGATGTGTAAAGACATTCTTGACAGTGGTAAAAGTGAATGATTTTTGTTGTTTTTATGTTTAAGCTTCATTTATAACAATTTTGTTGGCATTTTTGTACGTATTAATTCTTAGTAAATAAGAAAAACAACAACAAAAATATATAAAAAAATTCATATAAATATAATATATCAGTGATTTACGTTTGATTCCAAAACCCTCAGATGGGGAGTTTTGCTCCAAATTATTGTAATCCAAAATGTGTTTAGTAAATGTAAATTTATTTACTTCTAGATTTTATGTTATTTGTTATTTAAGTGTGACCGTAATCTTCAAGCTTGAAAAAGTAAAATTATCTATGCCAACGCGGCGAATTCTTTTATGCAGCTGATAGCGTTGCCAGATGGGCCAATTTAAACATTAAATAATAAATAATTCATAAAATTTGGATGGTTCCTCTAACAATTTTCTAAAATGAAAAAATTATATTTTGTTCAGTGTGTAAACTCATTTTTGACAAACTGTTTAAAACATGTACATTTGTTAAACAAATATTTTTAATGGCAATAAAATAAATCTATTTAAAATCCAAAATAAGTGCTTTCGCCTTTGGGCTCGTCCGGGATTTGAACCCGGGACCTCCCGCACCCTAAGCGGAAATCATACCCCTAGACCAACGAGCCA
>JBANCZ010003543.1:0-12294 GCA_037040025.1 Sphaerogastrella javana | reverse complement strand
CTCTCTCTCTCTCTCTCTCTCTCTCTTACGCTTGACACTCGGCATTCGCTGTGTGCAGGCTCTGCTACTCGCTTGCAAATCAAGTGAAATGTTTGCAAATAGAATTTGTCTGTGCTTGCTCGAGTGTTTGACTGAAATCTATATACATACATACCAAGTGTATGCCAGAGTGTGTGCATGTGTGTGTTTGTGTGCATGTGTGTGTGTGTGTGTGTGTACATTATGATCAGTACAAATGTGAACATAACTGCACAAATATGTACACAGCAAGTCGCTTGGCGTTTGGCGCCCATCCAGCTCTCAGCTCTCAGCTCTCAGCCTTAGCTCCAGCCCAATGAAGTCAGCCAGCTAGAAGCAGAGAGCCAAAAAGGTTGAATTCAGTCAGCTAAATCAGCGACTCGTCAGTTGTGATTAATATAGGGTATATATATATAGTATAGTGTTTTAGTGAATATCTAAATCAAACGCTTAATACGTTGTCTAAGAAGCAAGAACTTTTATGGAAATTAAATACTTTTAAAATGATTCTGAGCGTGTTGCCATTATAATAATTATGTTTCTTTTTTGTTACACAGTATCTCAAGGTCTATCATTGCTTGTGCTCTTCGCTCGTTATATTGGCGCATATTTGACTTTGCAGTCGCTTAATATATCGCAATCCCTACCTCATGCACGCCCTCTATTGCTTCTGCTCTCTGGTTGTCTCTGTCTCTGTCTCTGTCTCTTTACATCGCTTGCTCGCTCTGTCGCTGTTTGTGTTTGCAGGCGTAAGGATTAATTAGCGTGCAAGTGTCGCACAAAAAAAAAACAAAAACAGAAAAAAAAATGAAACAGAAAACAACAACAAATGCTAAAACAGAAACGAAAAAAGAAGAGCGTAAAAAAGTAATGAAAATAAAATTCATGCATTCAATTGCATCATTCGCCAAATGAAACTCAATTACGAACCAAGTTCTCTCTTCTCTTTTTTTGTTTTGTTTTCTGTTCTTTTTTTTTTTGGGTTTTTTGGGGAAAAAGTTCTTTAACCTTTTAGAGTCGGAGATTATCTGCTACGAAATTAGTCAACGTCAGCTGAGTGAGTCATTCGCTCTCAGTTGTTAGGTTGTATTATCACCAGGGCGTAAAGAGATAAGCATCCAAATAGATGATATTTTTGTTTAAGTAAACTGATTTAATTAATTAACATAATAATTTTTTACTATAGTCAGTTAAACATTAAATATTTAATATTCATTTACAATTATCTAATTGCATTAACAAAACCTAACTCAAGAGGTTTAGTTTTGGTTAGTCAGTGCTTTAAATATATTTAGTTAGCATAAGCTGTAATTTTTTTAAGCATACCTATACGCACATATACACAAAATAGCCAATGTGCATGGGTACATGTTTGAATACAGTCTGTTCGATTGATATTCATACATGATAGACCCGTATTTGCGATCAAATTTTGACATTCAGAGCGTAGTTCTATAGCTCATCATTTAGGTATGTGTATAAGAATCCAAAGCATTCTCTTCTCTCTCTTCTTCGTTCTCTTTCTCTCTTTTGTGTCTCTCTTTCTCTCTCTCTCTCCTCTGTCACCCTTTCAGTCTACATTCAAGGTGCTCAGGCTCTCCTACGCTTTCTGTCTATAGACTTTGTTTGTTCGTTCTTTGTGCGAAAAAAGCGCACTCTTTCTCCCCCACTCTCTCTCTCTCTTCCTATCTCTCTCTTTCTCCCTTTCTCTCTCTATCCCTCACTTGTCCATTGAACACCTTGGTTGATCATTTCACTCATTCTCTCATGTGATTAGTATTCTGTGATTAAAAGCTAAGAATTTGAGCTTGCGATAGAACAAAAACAAAACAAAATGTCATGTACTAAATTTAAAATGCGCAAAATCTGTATTTGCACCGATACATATATTTACAATACCATTAAAAATCTATTTCTTTAAAGATTACAACTCGTCGATCTAGCAATTGTGTATATTCTATCATACTCTTTACTATTGTACATTGCAAACAATTGCTTATTATTACATTGTATTTAGAAAAGACAATCGGTTAAAATTAGTTATTGCTTTCTTCCACTTTCTTTTCACTTATTTGCACATAAAGGACTTTACAATAAGTGATGTTATTTCGAATATTCTGTTATTTGATGTTCTTCTTGAAAATGATATGATACTCTAGGCGTGCTCGGAGTGGCCATTACACTAATCTTGTTTTCCATTATAATAGGCGTAGCCTCTTTTTATAGTGCAATAAACATTCCATCATTTATCTTAAAAAAACCCAACTTTACTTTCAATATCAAAATAACAGAAGAAATTAATTGTTACTTTTATCTACATTCCTTCTACTTCTTATGCGTATAGTTTTGCCATTTTACAGAGCAGAAAATCTCTATGTGTTTTCTTTCTTCCATTCCCATTTAATTGAATTTTAAATTTAGTTGTGTCATTTAGCTAAATTAGTTGAAGAGTTGCCTTTGTTGTCTGCCACTTAGAGCGAAGCATTTGTCGTGCAGCTGCCCCATTTTGTGGCACCCATGCCAAGCGACCCATTATCACAGCAAATTATAAATTTTTTCTATTTAGCTTGTTTTGTTGTCGTTGTTGTTGCTGCTGTTGCTGTTGCTGTTGATGTTGCTGTTGCTGTTGCAGTTGCAGCAGTTGCTGATGTTGGTTAATTGTGCCTGACAATCTTGCAAAATATGCAAACGCTTGAATTTGACATGCACACACGAAACGGTTGGTAAATAGCAGTAAATGCAACTGCCAGCATGCACACACACACACACGTACACACACACTCATTCACACACACACACGGTCACATATATACAGAATCTGTGAACTGACGCCACTGTCAGGCGAATGCAAATTGATGCAACGCGGCAACGAGGCAAGTGCACCTGCATGCTTCTGCAAACAAAACGCAGCCTGTGACAGTTCGCAAATGCTCTATCTCCCTCTCTCTCTATTTGTCTCTCACTCTGGCTCTCGCTCACTCTTTGCTGCTGCTACTCTACAGTTAGCTGTCGCCTGGAAAACAGTGTGGAAAATTGCATATCACAGAAACTGCAGTTGCTGCACGACGGCCTCAAGATGCTGCCTGGCGAATGACTTTGAAGTGGCAGCTCTACCCCTCGATGCCGCTGCTCCTGCTCCTGGTTTTGCTCCTGGCTGTGTCGACGACGCATGTAGGGCAGGGCATTCTTAAAAATTCATTTCATTGTCCTGCATTGTCTGACGGGGCGCGGCAGCGACGCGGGCAAACACAGCTTTCTGGAACGGTTGCTGCTGTCGTTGCTGCTGCTGCTGCTGTTGCTGCTGTTGCTGCTGCTATGCAGCCGCCATCATTTCCGTTTAGAGCTGACTGCGTCCTGCAAAAAGATGCAAAGACAGCTAAGCAAACATCATCAGCACAAAGATGGCAGGCAACGGCTATAGCAGCAAGAGCATGAGCTGCTCTGTTTGCTCAACGTACGACGGATATTGTGCTGATGTTTAGCAGCCAGAAGGAAGGATGCGAACGCACACAGACACAGGATGCAGCGACAACCAGGCGAACCAACTGTAGCAGCAGCAGCAGCAGCAGCACCAGCGCCAGTCAAGCATTTGGACAAACAGCGGCGTACTGTAAGCGCCGGCAAAAGAACGCTGCCCGCGGTCATAATAAGCGTGACCAGGCTAACCAAATGGAGCAGGAGCAGCACCATCGTTACCAAGGAGTAGTCGCAACACGAGACAGGCACACACAAAGACAGACAGGTTATACAGCGCCTTGGGCGCAAATGCAGGCCTAACCCTAACACAATTTGAGGCCATAGCCAAAGATGTCAAGCGGCCAAGAGTCGTTCAAGCCAAGTGCAGCAACAAATAGCTGCAAGGCGTTGCATGTTGCACGTTGCACGTTGCAAGTTGTAGCTACATCAGCTGCGCCTAAATCACGCCAACAATAACTGTCACAATTTAACAAAACATATAAAAAGAAAAGCTGAGCTGAACAATTTATAAATATTTGGCAAAAAAAAGAAAGAAGGGAAATGAACTGTCAAAGGGCATAAAAACCGAAGCGAATTTCTCATTGTTGCGTTTTTCCTTTTGCTCATAAATTTGGATTTTTCTTACATTGGCGATTGAAAGCCATGCAATGTATCTTTATGTAATATACATGACCTTCTGTCGGTCCCACTGTGTCCCACAGTGTCTCTGGCAACTCCTGCTGTGCCATACAAATCGCATTACACGACTTTTCGACTCAGCCATTCAACTCTCTAATTACCCGGTAGTTGATTGTTGCTCCTGCCTGCCTACCGATGCCTTCGTCCTTTGTCTGTCTGTGTTGAGGGAGGGGGTGTGGCAGCACATCCCTAACGAGTAAGGCGTTATCTGTTTGTTGTCGCATGTTGGCCAAACTACTGCACTCAGTGTCACTCACTCAGTGTTGCCAATTTGTCTGCACTTTCATGCTGAATTTGCAGTCGCACCAAAGAACACAATTTTCACACGCATCGTATTGGTTTTTATAGACACAAAGACACATAGTCGAAGGTCATTTGGGGTCGTTAGGGGTCTGCTGTGAGGGCTTAACAGTCATTATATTAAAACAAAAGATCATGGCAGCAGCAGCAGCAGCAGCAGCAGCAGCAACAACAGCAGCAACAACATCGTTATCAACATCGTCTGATAATGTTCAAATTGAATCTATTGTTCGGCCGAAAAACAACTGCGCGGCTTGTTCAAATATTTTATTAAAGCGTGCTAAATGAAAATAAGTATACATACATAGATCACTTAGTATCGCTCTGAGTCTTTGTATGTGTGTGTGAGTGTATATTTCAGCTAAACAAATATCATGGCTCACATTGCATAGAAATAAGAACACCTAGAAGCAGGCTGTTCAATGCTCTACTACATAAGTCTTCTAGTATAATTGAATATTTAAATATTTAATATACACTTTCATATTATTATTATTATAATAAATATATTAGTTTATTGCAATGTAAAAACGCTTCTTTTAATTTCATAAACCATCAACATTTGTGCATAACTTTTTATTACATTTTTACATTATTACATATTGTATATTTTATTAGAATTTTGTTTGAAGGTTTGGCTTTTGCTTATTCTGCTTACTTAATTCTTATACTTCTGTTATAGAGTATTCAAGATTAAATAGCTATGCGAGCACTTGACTCAGATCTGGCTCTTCGAATACAAGTCGATAATGAGTCGAGTTCCGTTTCTAACTTTCCAAACAGCTTTTGGTGTTGTCGTCGTTGTTGTTGTCAATTGATGTTGTTGTCGTTGCCAGTTGTCGTTGTCTCGTGTTGCTGTTGTTGCTCGTTGTCGTCTGCTATTTGCACAGTTGTTGCATTGTAAAACGCAGGGGTATTTTCAAATAAATACACACAGAAGAAAACGACAAAAAAAAAAGAATAAAAATAATAAAAATGAAAATATAAAAAAAAGCAAGCAGAAATAACAATGTCGCATTAGGTAAACATGATCTGGCATTCGTTCCAATTTCATGACTATCTACTATGCCACAATAGGCAACTTCAATTGTGTTTACATAGGGCAAGCATCCAGCAATTAGTATAGATCTCGGACGATCCTAGCCACCTACAACAATATAATACATACAATATACCTAAATGCAGTTCTATATATTTTGACTCGCGTCAAAACACACGTCAAATGTTTGCACAACCCTACTCCACCCGCTCTATGACTACAACAAAAAAAGATAGAAATGAATTGAATCGAATTTAAAAAGGCCAAAAAAAAAAGAACAAGAGAATTGTAAAATGAATTGAAACTGCTGCTTCCGCACATTTTTCCACAATGAATGGCCTTTCTTGGCCCTCTGGGCCATACCCAAAACAGTCTCCAATACTATACCAATGCCATTACCTGTCAGACCGAAATGAACGAACGATGGGCATGACATTGTCATGATACACACACAAAACACATCCGGCCCAAGTGACAAATATCTGTAGCTACATGCCTCGGGCATCTTATGAGTTTTTGCCGACATGCCATACTCTATATATATATATATATTGTTCGTTGGAAAAATAACAACAATATCTTTTTCCCCCCAATTTGCTTGTCATTATTACGAAATATACGTAATGCTCTGGTAATACATTACCAATACAACTTGTACTCTATAGTCTCTGGAGGCTATAGCCTGTACTCCGTTTCCGTTCGCATCGTATGCGTATGAATGGGCCTCAATGGGGCCACTATGGCGCTCACGTACCACTGTGAACAGTAGCGGATGCTGTATGCAAATTTGGCCCATTGTGAACCAAAGTGCCGCCAAAGCGGCATCATTTATTGCTGCTGCTGCTGCTACGGCTGGTGCTGCTGCCTCGTTCGCATGCAGCTCGTCTAGGGCCTGGCCCAAGTGCTTGTTGGCATGGCTAATGAGCCACCGGCAGCCATTAACTTGGTCAACTAATTGGGGCCAAGTAGCGAAAGGGCACAGGCTGTTAAGTATTATGATTGAATAGTAAACATTTTTGAAATTGAAACTAATTTTGTGAGTGGAAATTTCGTTGTAGACGCAGCGCGAAAAAATTGTAGGAGTATCAATATTCGTACTAACACAAAGTGCCATTGAAAAGACTTTATAAGAAGGTATTCAAGAGGTTTATATTCAAACGTAATTACATATATTTAAATGAATTATTACAAGTATAAATATAATAAAACAATAATAATACTATACGATTATATAATGAATGAAATTTTTGTATTACATAAATATTTTGATATAACTGCACAACAAATACAAAATTTTGAAATACGATTAAAAAAACCAAATTAAAACTTAAAATTTGCACATTTACAAATTGTGAACGAATAGAAAACCATTTGAATACAATTTTCACAAGTTCTATGTTTGAATAGTTTACATTTTTGAAATTGAAACTAATTTTGTGACTACAAATTTCGTTAGCACCAAAAACACTATACTGCCACGAAAAGCAGGAAATGCAATTCTGCTTACAATATACTTTACTGCCCCAAAAATACTATTCAAAATACTACTACTGTCGGGAGAGTTTAAGTTTAATAAAATTATAATAATACAATGGGTTTTTAAAATGTATTACATTGTGTCATAAATATGCTGATATACCGATCAACAAAAAATACCCATTTAAAAATTGTGAACTAATGTAAAACCATATGCATATAGTTGCCAATAATTGTCAAATAAACTGAAACTGAACGTATTTACTATGATTCGTAATTTTAAAAGCTTTTGTGAGCCGCTTTGACCAAATGTTGATTAATTTTGTTGCCACAAGTCGTTGAAGGCAAATTGAAATGCATTCATAACGGTTGACAGTGCCTACTGATTGCTGTAGTGTTTATTCCACAACTGAGTACTATCCATACCCATACTCATTCACATGCTCATATTTCAATATTCATATTCGTATTCGCATTCGCACATGCATATTCGTGCGCTTTTCTATTTGAATTGCGGCCGATTCTCGACTTCGGTATTTGTATTTGGAATAATTTTTAAAATTAATTACAGAAATATGTAAAATCTGCAAAATAAATTTTATAATAATTTATTTATCGAAGGCATTTTAAAGAGCGAGCGAATCAATAAGCGCACACTGACAAATATTCAACATTAAATGGCCATTGCCAATAACATTAACGTTTATTATTTGTATGTGGCCAGTCGAGTGGACACCGACACAGCCAAACCATAGACTGAATGAGATAGACAGAGAGAGAGGAAGGGAGACAGAGAGACAGAGAGAGAGTGAGAGAGAGAGGAGTGAGTGAGGGGAAATGTGTAGTCGGTGTGGCTGCTGCGGCTGCATGAGCCTCCAATTAGCAATAACTGTAAATGTGAAATTTGCACAAGCATAAAAAGCCTTTAGCCGCCATTTTTCATTTTATCAATTGCCAGCAAATAGACAAAGAGCGAGAGAGAGAGAGAGAGAGAGGAGGGGACAATGAGAGACAGAGTACGAGTGCCGCAAATAAAGCGAGTTGTTGCCACTCTTATCTGTCGTATGGGTATGAATTAATTTTAATTAATATATATAAATTGCAGCAGCTTTAAGTTAAGAATTAACTAGTACCAGTACAGCGGTGCACTGCATAACCGTATGTGTGTATTGGGGGGAGGGGGGGGGCGTGGCTTAGAGTGGCTACTAACAAAATTGCAAACCCGCGGCCACATGTAAAATTCCATCAAAAATCGCGGCGTTTTCAGCAAATGGAAAACTCACGCTGAAAATTAAGTTTGCGTTAGCTGGTTTTTGCAACCAACAGTAATAGCAAAAATTTGAATGCGCATTTAAAGCCGACGTTGGAATACTCTAGCTATGGAAATTGCAAACAAAACTTGATTTTATATTAAAGAGCCAAAATTATTATTTCATTTCATTTGTTGTTCCTCAAGTCAAATGAGTTGCCAAAGGAAACTGTACTCATATTTCGGTTAGGGTATTTGCTATCTTCTTTTTCGGCAACTGCCGCACTTTGTTACCAACAAAGGGTGCCTCCTCTTGCCCCTTCCCACGGAACCAATTCGGTGAAGTTGTATTGCAGTTTGTGTGCAAATATTGTAACGCCTTCCACAACGCTTTTGATGCTAGTTTCTGTTGCTGCTGTTGCTGTTGCTGTTGCTTCACACAAATGCGGCTCAGCGTCAACGTTTCGCAAAATCAAATTTCGATTGCAACGCTGCGTATACGCAATGCAATTTTTTTGCTATTTTTTTCTTGCACAACAAGTGCAAGGCGAGGGCGGTGGCGGGTGCATGGGGGGCAGGGACAGTCCATTGTAGCTTGGCTCAGCTTTAGCTGGGGATTCGCTGCAATTCGCGCTATTTGCGCACACAATTTGGACTGTGTTTGTTATTGGCTGTGTTGGGTTTGCTTGATGCCTGGCCTGATGGTAGCAGCTCATTGTTTTCATTGCAGCAAGCAGTTGCACGGACCAAAAGGGGCGTGGCAATGTCCAGTGAGACAGAGATATATACATTTTCATTAGAGCATACACGGTCGCCTTGACAGACTTCCCAGCGATTAGTCAGTGTCGCTACTGACCGGGCTAACCCCGTTTGTGTCGGCTGTGTTGTTGCAGTAATCAGCCCCAAGTGGACTATGGCATGGGACAGAGGGGGGTATGCGGAGGGTTGGTGTGTCATTGGTTCTATTTGGCTTGGCACAAATCCTGACTTGCTGCCTGCTGTGAAAATATTTGTTTAATTTTCCAGTCGCTTCGCTGAGTTCATAAAAATTACAATGAAGCCATTTCATCAGTTAGAAAGACAAAGAAGGAGACGGAAGGAGAGTGAGAAGGAGAGAGAGAGTGAGGGAGAGAGAGAGGGAGAGAGAGAGGGAGAGAGAGAGAGATAGAAGGAGAAAGAGTGAGAGCAAGAAAAGTAAGAGTTGCTATATCAATTGCAGCAATTGACCAAATGGCAACTGAAATATTTGCAAATTTCTCTATGTGTGTATTTGTGTGAGTATGTATGTGTGGGTGTGTGTGGGTGTGTATGTATGTATGTGTGCATGTCATCAATTTTGGGCTGTTGAATTTTTTAAGAGTCTAAATTGCCTGGGTCATTGTTGTGTTTAGTGAGCCTGAAGGCTGCACAAAATGATGCCAACTAATAAAAATGGCACACAGACATAAACATATACAAATATATATATATATATATTTATATTTATATATATATATATGTATATACTATGTGTATGCATTGCCAAGTCGTGTATGAGTTTTTGGTTAAATATTTTATAATTAAAAAGCTAACACCGACTAACACCGCGCGAGGTGTGTGTGCAAACAATAAACAAACAAAATCCTTTTCAAATATTTACCCTTGGCATATAGCAGCGCTGACGGCGACGTTGACGTTGACGTTGACGTTGACGCTGACGTTGAAGCGTTTTACGTTTTACGTTCTATGTACAAGCTAAGGTTCTATGTTGCACGTTGCACGTTGCACGTTGTATGTTGCACGCTGTCGCTTTACGTGACGACTAACGCTTGTCGCTGCCGCTGTCGACGTTTGCACTCTCTCGATATGGTGCATGTCAAACTATGTAGTTAAAATTTAAAATTTGATTTTATTGTTGCCAAAATAACAACAATAGCAACAATAGCAGCAACAACAATAGCAACTGGAACAACAACTCCAGCTGGAACTGCAACAACTGCCACAATTTGTACATGCAGCTTGTGTATTTGCATGCCTTTGGGTCATTTAATTTTGCATAATAATTTATTTGGCATGAACTGAAAAAATTGTTTATTGTATTTTATGTTTCAATTTTTTATCAAGCACCATACAGGCAACACTGGCAACCTATGCAATGCCACTAACAATGGCCACGCCCCCTGGTATGTTGGCATTTAATTTCAATTGCTTTTTGTCTGCTTTTTACACACACACACATACACACATCTTTTATTTATAACATTTGCATGCGCTAGTGTTTATGCGTGTGTATGTGTGTTTAAGAGTTGCCAACGCGGCAAAATCCTGGTCATATGTCACACATCAACCACACACACACACACACACACACACACACACACACTCAGAGAGACACAAATTTGGCAACGTGATGAATATTAAAAAAAGAAGTTGCAATTCACAGAGAAAAAATGTGAATGCCATTGCAAAAACTATGGCATAAAAATAATATTAATAATAAATAGCATAAAAATAAGAATGATATATGTATTTATGTATGTATATATGTAGGGTGCTATGCTTATAATAAGCCCTTTTGAAAGTATACGCTTATAGCGAAATTATTGCGCGCTTTATTCAACAACTTTTCGTGCATAAATTTTCACAAATGCCAGCAGAAATTTTCCAGCAACTCCTTTTCCTATTTTCCTCTCTCTCTCTCTCTCTCTCTCTCTCTCTCTGTCTCTCTGTCATTCGCTCACCCACGCTGTGCTAATGTGACAGCTCTTCAGAGTTTTCAGATAGAGAAAGAGGAAGAGAGAGAATTGTAGTCGTGCCAGAAGTGCTTTTCGCATTTGGTGTAGGGCACACAAAATTCTAATAATTTTTGCGCACTCCAGGCACAAAAACCGAATCCATCATAAATCTCGGCCTGGCTCGATGACAATGCATCATCCGTGTGCAAACAAAATGCTAAATCTCTTTTAATATCCTTTATGTCCAGGATGCGCCCATATGCGTATGTGTGTCTGTGTGTAGTCTAAGGCTAAGGCACACACACGCTTACATAATATGTGTACGTCTCTCTGCGTGTATGTGTGTGTGTGTGTGTGTTTAGTGCCAGAGGCTCTGCACATTTTGGTCCCTTTTCAATTGCTTTAAATTTGTTATTAAATTCTGCAAAAACAAGAGAAAAAATCGAAGCAAGTTTAAAGCGTAGCACAGCATGCAAGAAAGCTAAGGGAATGGCCACGTTTCATCGTTGTATCTACAAGATACAATAACTAGTGGCTGCTGCTGTTGCTGTTGTTGCTGCTCTTAAGGCTGCTGTTGCTGCTTCAAAGTAGCCGAAAAGTACCGACAAAGTATCAGCAAACAAAAGGCCAAAAAGGAGAGCGCATAAAACAAATGAAACTCTTGTAGCTACAGCAGCCCGGGAAAAGCACAAGAAAATTTCAAGAAAAATATTAAGACAACAACTGCAACAACAACAGCAACAGCAACTTGCCAGAGCAATATGTTTCTGGCGAAGGCGGGGCAAAACAACCAAAAAAAAGAAGAAGAAGAATGCTTTCAAGTGCCTGCTTAGAGCCAAAAGAAAAATTGCAGCTGGAACGGGTTTTTGCTGTCAAGTGTTCGCCATTTGTAATAGTTGCCAAAGCTGTTTCCTGTCTCACTGCCACCAGTGTCCATCCGTCCGCTTGTCTATCTGTCCGTCTGCCACGTCCTGCAGCAGTCTATGCTCAAATGAAATAAAAGTAAAAATCAAAATCAAAAGTAAAGCAAAATGCCAAAGGGCCAAAACCCACATATAGAGAGCAGGGGCACTGAAGGCAGCTCAGCTTTTTCTCTCTCTCTTTTTCTCTATCTCTTTCTCTGACTCTCACTCTGAGTTAGCTCTATGCTGCTCGGAGCAATTCAACGTAGTCGAATCAATTCAAAACAACTACGAATGCAATTTAATAAAATCCGTGCAGCATGCGAAATATTTCGAAGTCTTTCTCCACTGTTGCTGTTGCTGCTGTTGCTGTTGTTGCTGTTGTTGCTGTTGCTGCTGTTGTTGCTGTTGCTGCTGTTGTTGCTGTGCTGCTGTTGCTGT
>JBANCZ010003542.1:0-12300 GCA_037040025.1 Sphaerogastrella javana | reverse complement strand
TTAAGTTAGTTCTAAAAAAACCACCAAATAAAACAGATCGTTTTTTTTAAATTAAATCGAAAGGATTTAATTAATTTATACAAGCATTGTAAGTCTTGTAAGCACACGCCAGTCGAGTGTGCATGAACTATGTCTATGCTAAATTATTAGAATTATATATATATAAAGAATTTTTTTTTTTAAGATTTTTTTGATGGCTCTTTATGCATAAGAGAAAGCACATTAAACTATAAGAAATTTGCAGAAATTTGTTTTTTAATCTCATGATAAATTATGTTAAATAATTTATTTAAAACATAAATAAATATTTAAATATTTTAAAGTTGAAACTTAAATTAAATTAAATGTATATACATACATAGAGAAATTCTTATTAATTGATTTAGCATGACTTGAATTTGCTTAAAGCCCAAGAAAAAGTAAGTAGAACCAAAAGTAGAAATAAATTTGTTTCATCAAAGTTTTTGTTGAATAAAAAATTAGTTTAAATTAATAATTATTTAAATAATGGTTAAGATTTTAACAGCTTTAACAATTGACTCAATAAAATTTATAATTTTGTTGAAATTTAGCAACAATTCTATCTTCAATCTTAACTATCTTCCTGCTGCGCCTTTGCAGCTGAATTCAGTCTGAAGTTTAATGTGATTATCTGGAAAAGTTAATGTGATTATTAATCCTGAAGAGCAACACGCTTCGTTGCGTGTAAAAAAGCAGAGACAGAAAGAGAGAGAGAGAGAGAGAGAGAGAGAGAAAGAGAGAAAAAGAGAGAGAAAGTAAGAGAGAAAAAGGGAAAGAGTTATACAGCGAAGAAGCTTGAGCTTCTGAAGTCACCCACAGAACACATTCATCAGTCTGAAAGACAGACAGATAGAGAGAGAAAACGTCATAGAGAGAGAGAGAGAGAGAGAGAGAGATAGAGAAAGAGAAAGAGAGAGAGCACTGACAGCAACTGTGATTTTTAGCCACAAAGTCGATGTTGGGCCATTAATTTGGTGGCCAAGCGCAGTAAAGATTTTCTTTCAATTTTCCGATTTTCCGTTTTTGCGTGATCTAATGAAATTTTTATCACCTATGGCTGCTTAGACTAGGCGCTGCCATAAAATTTATGTTTAGCCATAAAGTGTGGGCGTTTGTTAAGGTGGCACGAACACACGCACACACACAGAGAGAGAGAGAGAGAAAGAGAGAGAGAGAGAGAAGTGGCAGGTGCCGTGTTGGCCCAGTTAGTGCAGGGGCTGCTGTTGCGGTTTCGGCTGCTTGGGTCAGCTTGTAATGTGCCCAGGGCGGCTGCGGCAGTGCGGTTTTGATTTGCATGCGTTGCCACACTACCCCCCACCGCCCCCCACTCTCACTCCACCCCCTTTCACCATAGCAGTCACTAGCTGGGTGGCCCAACAGCTGCTGCTGATGCTGCTGATGCTACGTTAATCTCCCTTGCAGCATATTACCATGCCGCAAAAAGACATTCTGCGGCAAAGGCAACTATGTATGCTCTGCAAATGTGTGTGTGCGTGTGTGTTTGTGTGTTTATTTGTGCATGTGTGTGTGCTTAAGTAAACAGCAACTTCCGGTGTCCAAAAACTTTTGCCAAGGTGCAAAAAGAGAAGCAAAATTTACGTACACTTTTGACATGACCAAACAAAGCAGCCCAAAAATGACTGCAAAAGACACAAGACCAAGCAGGGCACTACGAACCAAGGAATAGGGGATGAGGGGAGGAGTACGGAGAGGGGAAGTGTAGTGAATGCAGGCCCTAAAGACGACAATGTAGGGCAGCAGACCACACGAATTTTGCGCAAGATTATCTACGATTACATTGAGCATTAAGCATTAACGACATCTTCACAGATATATATATATTTTGTTTAATATTAAAAAAAAAAAATATATATTATATATATTATATTAAAAATTAAACTATCTATAGAATTTAATGCAATTAAATATATAACATAAATGTATAAATAATAAATATAAATAAATATATATTATATTTATATTTTATATTTTATTTATTTAATTACTTATATATTTATTTCGTTTTATTCGAAATAATAAATATTTATTTTAATATAATATATAAATATTTAAATATAATATAAAAACAATATTATTAATTTATTGCAATTAAATAATGTATATTTGTTTAATTACATATATTTAAATGCGTTTCTAATTAAAATGGAAAATAAAATTTGTTTAAAAGTATATTTTAAAAATATTAATTATAATAATATTAGACCGTCTAGAGCCTTATATAATTTATTAAAATATATTTTATATATATTTAAAAAAAATGTAATTTTTCAAGCCGTAGATATTTTATTTTCTATTCATATTCGTAAAATCATAAAAAATTGATATACATTTGAAAATAGTATAGAAATATTATCTATAGCCATAGTAAAATATGTGTTAAACTTATTGCAGCTGCAGTTTAAACAATGTAAATATTTTATTTTATATTTATTTAAGTGGTGTCTATAAGCCAGTTTTATTATCACTGCAATTTGCTTGACTTTTGGCCATAAAAAGTAGGCATTGGCAGCTATTGTTGATTCCTACTGGGTAGTCCAACACCTCCAGGCACTGTGCAAATACAAACAAACAAACGACAGGGAACACACACACAGCGCAGTCACAGAGGAATAGTGAGAGAGACAGGGAGAGGAAGAAGGAGAGAGAGAGAGAAAAGAGTTTTCAATAGCACCCTGGGGATGGCGTAATTTATGACTCTGACCGAGTGAGGCAGCCGCCTCGTATTGACTTTTTAGCCAGCTGCAGGGCAGCCCAAAATGCCATACAATATAACCAAAAATACGCAAAGAATTTAACTAACTACCCACTGTATGCCACACAGAGAAAACAGCGAGAACAGAGAACGGAGAACAGAGAACGGAGAATGGAGAAAACATAGAGAAGAGTGAGAACAGAGAGTGCCCAATGCCCAATTTGCCCAACAGGCAAAGCTCCAAGCTCCTCACTCCACACTCTACACTCCACGTCTCAACACTCTCCCAGTAGCTGAGGCTGTAAAATAGATTAGCATAGGGTATGCCAGGCTATATGTGTATGTGTGTGTGTGTGTGTAGGCGTTGCCACTGTAGTGGACACAGCGCCTCCCCCCACCTCCCTTTAACACCGCCCTCACTTTGCGCTTGTTTGTTGAAAAGTTTTGGGCTTTTGTTTATGCTTACGCTTTTTTTGTTTTTGCTTTTTGGGTCAGCAAAACAAAAACATATACCAAGCATATTTGCCTTTACGGTTCTTTTGTTGTTGTTTTATATTTTCTTTCTATTTTTTTAGTTTTTTTTTTTTTTTTGGGTTATTTTGCGTTGAAAAGTAGTTAAGGGTTTATCATCTTGTAAACGTGACAATGCAAGAAAACTTTTTTAAGAGCAGACCACACACATACGCTCCTACTCTTTCTCTCTCTGACTCCCTCTCTCCGTCTCTGTCTCTCTCTTTCTCTCGTTCATACACATACGGTCATACTTTTCGTATGCTGTAATTGGTGTGAGCAATTAACAGAGCTGTGAAGCAAAACTGTTAAGATCTATGTTATTATTAACAGCTTAAAGTTAAGCTAAAGTTAAGCGATAATTAGAAGCCAAAGGAAATAGCCTAAAGATCATATTATATACACATAATATATATACATATATTTAGTATATATATTTATTTTTTTAAATTTATATATACTAAAACTAAAAACATTAACTTCTCTGTTCTTATAATAATAAATATGGCTGCTGCTTCTACTTCTACATGCCCTAGGCTAAAATAAATTATAGAACATTTATCTAACGAATTTACCTAATCATCTCCTCTCTATATATATATAGAAATTCTAAATAAAACACACCAGAAATTCTTTAAATACCTGACTAAAAAAAACTAAAAGAAAACAGACGCAAACTAAACTATGCAAGAAAAGAGACATAAGTTCAGACTCCACTGAATCGGATCGATAATGATGAGCCAATAAACTACACTGCACAAAAAAACCTAGCACATACCCATGGCTAGGCAATTAATGAGAATTGGTTTGAAATATATGCATTTTCCCACTTTTATCATTTGGCTTAATTTACTTCAATTTGCTTAAACAAATTTATCTCAAAGCGTTTTTATCATCAGAATGTCGAAGTGCAACGCTTACAGTGATGGCCATGGCAATAGATACACCCGCACACCCACAAACTTATTGAATAGTTTTGCTCCCATTTTGTGGCCCATTTCCAGTTGGAAATTTATGTAAAATGTTAATTACTTTCCGCACAATTATGCGGCACATAGACACACGCATACACAGACAAATAGACAGACAGACAGACAGACGGACAGATAGACGGTCGGACAGACAGACGGTCGGACGCAGAGGCAGCCCAAAAACTTAGTCAAAGCATTAGTCGAAATGAGCATAACTCACACGACTGTCGTTCTCTCGCTTGCACCCATTGATAAAAGTGCTCTACTCTACATAATATATATAGTGTATATATATGTATATATATATATATGTGTATATGTGTATATATGCTGACTGTTACGAGTGCAACTTATTGGAAAATTTCACACGCCCGCAGCATACAAAGTCGAGGTCTGTGTGCAGCGACCACCCTACTGCAGCTTCCCACGCAGCAGAGGGGGAGAGAGAGTGAAAGAGAGAGAGAGAATGAAAGAAGGAGAAGAAGAGTGGGAGATGGATGTGTGTCTTGTGGGGGAATATCACGTTGGGGACTGCTAAAATAAACAGAGTAATTAAAATATGCAGCATTTAAGCGCCTTCAAAAATATGTTTTAAATCGCTAGATTTCTTTCTCTCTCTCTCTGTCTCTCTCTCTCTCTCTTTCTCTCTCTCTCTCTCTCTTTTTCTCTCCCCAACTTTGCCCAAATTGACCCACATTTATCGCTGTCTACTATAAGACAATTTCCAACTGTTTTTTTGTTTCACGCTAATCAAAATATCAAATGGAAATCAATCAGAAAATTAAAGCTAAAAAAGCGAGAAAAAGAAAAATTTAATTCATTTCCCATTGGGCATCGCTGACACAAAGATTGCGCACAGCTTGCCACATAATTTATGCCTTCAATCAAACCGAATGACTGACTCACTGACTGACTGACGACACAAATAACAGAGAGAAAGAGACACATACAGGGAGACGAAGAAGGAGAGCGAGACATAGATATAGAGAGAGAGAGAGAGAGAGCCTAGGGGCCGCTCTGTCTGCGGTAATTTCGCTGTCACGCCTGATAAAACTCGCACATGGCACGTGAAGCAGGAGGCGGATTGGATTAAGACCAAGTAGTGGCACTAAGGCGGAATGGGGGAATCATATAGGGAGTGAGAAGAGGGTAAGGAGTTGCATTTGAAGTCGAATTATGTGGCAACAAGTAATGGCAGCTAAAAGAACGATCTGTCCACATGATTTGGCGGCTTATTTTAACTTTAATTAAGCACTTGGAGAGGGATAGAATAAAACACTTAATCATATAAGAAATTTACTTAAAGATATATTTTTAAACAAATTTTATGTGATATACACATTATAATACGCACATAATCCTTAGAATTTATATTACACTAAAGATCAAAAAAATATATAATATTTGATTTTATTTTTATAATATGAACCATATTGAAGCGATATATTATATTCATTTTATAGTCGGGATTATAATTTTAAATATTTTTATTATTATAATTTGTTATATGTTTTAAACATCAAAAATTAAATCCAAACAAATTATATTGAAATTAATTCAATTCGGTGTATTATCATTATAGAACATGTAGATCAAAATAATATCTTGATCCTGTACATTATGTCATCTATAATATAAACTATATCGAAATGATTTATAATATTTATATTATAATATTATATCTCTTCAAATCTCATGAATTATGCACACCAAGTGTTAATTTTTCATGTGCTTTTAACATTGAAAATTAAATTAATATATTAATTAATTCAGTTCGTATTATTTGTTCTGCTTTGATTACTTGATGCGCTCTTTAACGGCATAAACCATTTCGCTTTATAAACATCCTGACACTGATGCCATTTAAATTCATTTATTCGACCTGTGTCTGTGTCGGTCTGTCTGTCTGTCTGTCTGTCTTTCTGTCTGTCGGTTTGTCCTTCCATTTGTGTTGCCTGCATTTAAATATGTTAATGATAATGTTGCTAATATTCTCACACCCAACTCAAAATGAGAACCACTCAACGCCATTAGGCTGTCCAAACAGAAATATGTATATAAATACACTCACTTTCAACACCCATACATAAACACTCACACAACATTCACACACATATTTCACGGCATTTTGTGGCCTGAAACTCAGGCTCACAAAAGATGAGAATTGATAATAAAGAGCCAAGAGCAGACACGATAATAGCCGCGACTAATGTACGGCAGCCAAATGAATGTTGAGTGTACTCATTCACAGAGAGCGAGAGTGAGAGTGCGAGTGCGAGTGTGAGTGTTGCCCGCAACGAATCGCATTCGCAACGTAACGAATCGACTCAAACCCAAAAGCTGCCTTTACAATGGGGTGCAAAGCGTTGAAAATTTCTGTGAATATGTTTTTATTTCTCTCTCTCTCTCCCTGTCTCTTTCTTTCTCTTCCTCTCTCTCTCTTTATCTCTTTGTATTTGTTATTTTTTTAAAGAGCAATTAATTTAGCTTAAGTGGTGTTTATATTGGCATCATTTTCAATATACTTTCAAGTAGTAAAAAACAATTTAAAATAATTTAAGGCCAGTTATAATACGCTTTTTATGGCTTTAAGTCGTTTCGATAACAAAATGCCTATCGTTTGTCGAATAAAATGTTATCGCTGCATTTCAATTATTTTATCTATTTATAGCATAAACTACAAATCATCAAAATAGAGAAATTCTAGAGAAATGACCAAAGTGTCTCATTTTTTAGAACATCTCGATAACAAAATGCCTATCGTTGGTCGAATAAAATGTAATCGCTGCATTTCAATTGCTTTATCTATTTTTAGGATATACTACAAATCGTCGAAATAGAGAAATTTTAATTCCAAGTGTCTCATTTTAAAAAACATCTCGATAACAAAATGCCTATCGTTATTCGATTAAAACGTTATCGCTGCCTTTCAATTGTTTTATCTAATTATCTATTTATATACTACAAATCATCCATAAAGAGAAATTCTAACTCCAAGTGCCTCAGTTTTTCTCATGGTTTAATACGCTCCGTGTGATCATTGTCTCAAGACTTAAGTGCTTAAACTAATGGCAAACTGCTTAGTACTTAGTTTCCAGCAACCCTTCTTATAACAAACATATACACATACATATCTACACACATATATATGTCTATACCATGCATATCCGATTGCTTTTCCCACAATCAATTCCAAATCAAATGGCAGCCACACACGCGTCGGATTCTGTGTTTTTTTTTCGGGTTTTGGATTTACTTTGCGAAGTCGCAATGAAAAAATTAAATACAAAATAATAAAAAATAATTTACGGGCTCATTAAGAGTCACAGGAAGAGAGGGTGGGTGGGGCAAGGCGCCCGCTTTGTATTCGCCAAAGCAATAAAAATACACAAAAAAAAAGGAATTCAACAAATAAAAAAAAAATGAAAAAAATTTGTATGAGTGTGTGTGAGTGTGTATAGCACTCCAGTGGTGTAGTATCGACATATCAACGAAATAGCCGCCGGCAAAAACAGAGGCGGAGCAGTCCGACCAACCCCCTCTGCTCAACTGCACCGGCAGCATATCAAATGAAGAACTCAATGCAGCCACCAGGGGTGTGGCCGCGTGGCAGGGTGCTGTGGTAGTGGCATGGGAAGAGGGAAGAGGAAAGAGCGGGTGTGGTGGCAACACTGCTGGCATTGCGGCGTGCTCAAGTGCTGGCGGCAAACGACGCCGTGCGTTGACGTCGCTTCGCATTTTCGCTTCCGGGCAACGTACTGTTTGCATACGCAGCAGGATGGCAACAGGGGTGGGGGTATGGGTAGGGGGTAGTAGTAGTGTAGTAGTAGGAGGGTGGACAAGCCAAAAGGTAGGCAGTCCAAACAGCAGCAACAGCAGCAGCAGGCTGTAAGTGGGACAACAGCAGCATAGCCTGACAGGGGATACTCTGTTTGTACAGCGCATTTCTGGTCCATTAAGTAGCAAACTTGCCTTTGTTGTTGTAGATGTTGTTGTTGTAGATGTTGCTGTTGTAGATGTTGTAGATGTTGTTGTTGGTAAATGTTGCTGTTGTTGCTGTTGCTTGTTTGTTGTTGTTTGTTGCAAAGGTAAAGCAAAGTACAACCCTGTTGTTGCTGTTGCTTTTGCTGTTGCTTTTGCTGTCTGCCTGGCAGCGTTTTGTCATTGTTTTGTGCGACTTTTCTCACTTCAGCTGCAGTAGCAGCAGGCAAAATGTATCTACAAGATACAATATCTGCGCGTCGGGCAGCACGCGTCACTGGCTTTTGTTTGTTTAGAAGTTTTGCGTTTTAAGCCTCAGCTGCAGTCACTCTCTCTCTCTCTCTCCCTCTCTCCCTCTCTCCCTCTCTCTCTCCCCCTCTCTCTCTCTTCCCTCTCACTCTCCCCCTCTCTGTCCTTTCTCCTAATCACTTTGCTTTGTGGGAAAAGCAGTTTTTGCACAAGTTAATTACGCTAAATGACGCACATCCTGTGCATATCCTGCGCATATCCTCGGCAATATCCTTAGCATATCCGACTCTGCTTAATGTGTATATTGTTTTGAGTCAGCTTTAGCTAATGCAAATATCATGTATTATAATTATTATGATGATAATGATTATAACGCTTTGCACATTAACATAATTGAGGCAATTCCCATTTTAGCCAAAGTCCTGTCAGGCTTAGAGACAAATTTATGGTTAAATTATGTGAGAATTTGTTTGTCGACCTCGACAAATCAATATTGTCAAATGGAAGCTGACCCTACTATATCCAATATAATAATCATCTATTGCTTTAGGTTCAATTAAATTGTTTCAATCTAAAGCCAACACAATAAATAATTGCTAAACAATTTAATCGAAATTTTCATTTTTCCATTTCTTTGAATATCTCTCCCACTTTGAAGGCTTTTCCTTGGAATTTCCTTTTGTTCGAATGGCTTTTCGTGTCTGGCGACCACCAATCATGCTAATAAATATTATGCAGGGCCCCCCCCCTCTTCTCCCCTGTCAAGGCATAAATAAAGCAACTAAAACATAAACAATTGAAACTGATTAAATTCATTTGATAACGAGGCGCTGTCGTCTCTCCCCGTTTGGGGGATTGCCACTTGAGATATGGCTGCAGTTCTACCCCCTTTTTACACTCACACCCATGCTCCCTTACGCTCCCTTGGGTTTGCCATATGCAATACAGTTTTTTTAATGCCATGTGTGTGTGTGTGTGTGTGTGTTTGTATGTGTGTGCGTGCTAAAACTCATTCAGCTCTAAATGTTCTACAAACAGAAAAAAAAACCAAAAAAATATTTGTATTTTATGCATAAATTTCATTCAAGTCGCTTGCAGCTTGGCTTAAATAATGCATGCAACATTTGCACATACAAAAAAAAATATTTTCATATTTATTTTTATATTTATTTTATGCATTTCTTTATGAAATTCCACTATGGAATTGGACATATGTATACTACAAACATAAAAATGAATAATATTTAAATAAATTCTATAGTCGTTTTATCAAATTTATGCGCTTGCTTAGACTAAATAAAGAACTTAATTAAATAGCAGCAAATAAAAATAGTTTAATAGCATAATTAGACTGAAACACAATGTTTAAGATATAAATATAATATCATAATTTTTATTTTTGAAATATTTATTTTTAAATACTTAAATTTTTAATAGCAAAATTTTGTTTTAGTGCCCAATGAATTTAGAATATTTATTTTAACTAATTTAATATTAATATTAAATTAATTTATTAAATTAATTTGATAGACTGAAACATAATGTTTAATTTATAAATATATCATAATTTTTATTTTTGAAATATAATTTTTTAATGTTTAAATTTTTAATCGCAAAACTTTGCTCAAATGCCTAATGATATTGGATTATTAATGTATTATTTATTTAGCCCAATTATGTTATTATATTATCAATAGAAAAATCTATAAAAAACTAACATAAAATTTCTATAAAATTATTGTAATTAATTTACTTTTGATTATGTTATTGTGCAATTATAGAAAAAATTTATACACAATTATACAATAACAAGAGTTCATTATTGTTAGAAAGTTTGTGCGGCTGTCTAATTGGATTAACTAGCGACAAAGAGACAGAGAAAGAGGGAGACAGAGAGAGAGAGAGAGAGAGAGATAGAGAGGGAGAGATAGAGAGAGAGAGATAGAGAGGGAGATAGGGATATAAAGAGAGTTTATTTGATTGTTAGATCAACAACAATATGTGGCATAATTATGGCTATGTGTATGTGGCAATGTGTCATGCGGCATGTGGCATGCGGCTATTTATTGTTGTTTATGCAAGCATGCGGCACTTATGATTGCTGTTGTTAATACTCAGCAGCAACAACAACAGCAACAACATGAACAACATGAACAACATGCATATCCGCAAAAGCATTTAGCGATTTAATTAAGCATTAGTAGGCGTCAATTGTTGTGGATGTTGTTGTGGATGTTGTTGTGGCTATTGTTGCTGTTGCTGCTGTTGTCAGTGTTGCATGCATGTATATGGGCTGTAGGAGTTGTCGCTTCAACCAGGGCGTGGCCATCAATCCATGACCATTAGCTGTTGCTGCTGAAGTGTAAACTGTTTACGAAATGAAGGGCCAATGACTTGCATTAGATGAAGTACGTGTGATATGGGCAACAACAGCAACAACAGCAACAACAACAACAATAACAAACAACAACAACAACAATAACAAACAACAACAACAACAGGAATAGCAGCAACATCAGCAGGAGCAACAGGAATAACAGCAACAACAGCAGCAAGTCAAGCTGGATGTGGCAAGTTGAGAGGTGGGAGGTCGGATTTGGTTGTAGACCTGTTTTTTTTTTCCTTTTTTTTGCTGTCAACCCACTACTGGCTGGGTTTGACACGTGTGTCAGTCAGGCATAAGTGGCAGCCATAGAGACACGCACAGATACAGATACAGATACAGATACAGATACATCTAGAGATACAGATACAAACGCTGAGAAGTGTGCAAAAGATACACACATACACTTGGCGAAAAAATAATTAATTGAATATGCTATATTTAGATATGCAGAGAGTTAATATGTACTTAGCAGGTGCTTAAGCATATAATTATTGTATTAAATACACTTGGAGAAATATAATTGAATATAAATGATTTGATAGTATTTAGAAGAGCTTCTAATGAAGGAATAAAGAATGGCTCTAAGAAGTAGAGGCAGACATTTAAATAAGTATTAAGCAGCTGCTTAATTAAATAATTATTTAGCTGAATGAAGCACATAAAACAAAGTTCAAGATTAAAGCTTTAAAAAGCTCCATAATATTGAAATCAACTTGAAAAGTTTTATAAACATTTCAAGCAACTCAAAACACTTGAAACCAATTTGAAATCAAAATTGAGCATTGTCTTAAGCTAACTTAAATAAATAGCGCATAAATTAAGCATAGATGAATTTTGTCAAGTGTAATACCCTGGTGCACAATCCTGGCTGACAAGCGAACCGCACCGAACCGAACCCAAGGAACACCCTCCGTAATTAAGCGCATTGAAATGCATCTGAGATTTTCGCATTGCGTTGCTGTTTGTCGCGTCATCGTCAACGGGTTGAGGCTCCTTGTCTGCCATCTCTTGCTCTCTTTCTCTCACAGAGAATGTCTTTGTGCCTTCAGCATCTCTCATTCATTTGCCAATTACGCAGTGAACCCCAAACCCAAAAAGAACCCCAATAACACCCAAACGCGACATGGCAGCAACATGCTCTAGAGTTGTTTATAATGTTGTCATCGTTGCAGCAACAGCAACACCAAGAGCAACAACAGCAACAGCAACAACAACAGTAATAACAGCAACAGCAGCAACACCAAGAGCAACAGCAACAACTTGAGGCAGCCACAGCTCAGCAACTTTGGCTTGCCACACGGCATCTGGCTTGATGCCTACCATACCAAATTGTACAAATGCAATTCTCTTGATTCTTCTTATTCCTATACCAATGAAACTTCAGCGGGCGATGATATCAATGTCTATATCTGTTTTACTCTATCTATCTCTCTCTATAACGCTGTTTCCTTATACGTCTTTATTAATTA
>JBANCZ010003541.1:0-12302 GCA_037040025.1 Sphaerogastrella javana | reverse complement strand
ACTTTATAGAAAACAAACCATTCGATAATTCGAAGTCTCGATAATTCGAGGTATTTTTAAGGTCCCTTGGAAGTTCGAATTATCGAGAGTCGACTGTTTATGGTAAAAGCATTCATATGCTCTGCAAATCGATTGTGAATCTTTACAAATTACTCATTCAATCATGTCCAGATTTCTGTGCACAAATGACTAGGCAAACCTGCATGAGATTAAATAATTGAACATTTAATACAAACGATTATAAAGTCACTTGCAAATGCATTGTAATACGTTAATTAATTCATGATTATTGCTTAATCGCATGGAGAGTTTAAATTGCTGCATGGGTGGGCTATGGCGGCAAAATAATGGAATTGGGATTGGATTTGATTGGGGCTCAATAATAAAACTGATTGTCAGTTTACACCTATATGATGTATTGAATTTAATAATAGATTTAGTGCTATAAGATTATTTATTCCAAGATTATTTATTCCTCATCAATAACCCCTTCACCTCTCAGTCTTGCTGCAAGTTGCTGCAACATGTCTATATAGAAGGAAATGGAGAGTGTGAGCCAGAATGTGGCAAATGTTCCATTAAACCATACCATATATTAAATGAAAATTTGTTACTCCATTTGCAGGCCATGTCACACGTAATCGTCCCTCGTCGAAGATGACCAAATATGTGGAGTGCTGGGGCGCCGATCGACCCTTTGCCAACATAGCCGAATCGAAGCTGGTGAAGAACATTGGATTGGCGGTAAGTGAAGATGGTTTTTGGGGGCGGTGCCAGGTCAAGCAGCAACAGCAGCTGTGTACAAAATGAAAATCTACTGGCTAAAGCCTGGAAAATGCCACAAGAAAAAAAAAACAAACACCAAAATGAAAACAAAAACAAATTAAATGCGAATTATATTTGGGCAAATTTATTGCTTGCTGCAAAGTGTTTGACAAATTAAATAAACAAGGAGTCGCCAACAGATTTTCAAAAAAAAAAAAGAAAACATCATTGTACAGCAGACTGTTGCTGCCAGAGGCTCTAAAGACCTAACCCAAACTCGAGCCGAAGCCAACTGAGACTCGTATGAACGGCAAACTGAGTAAATCCTATTATCCTCTTGGTTCGCAGAGCATTGCCATGATTGAATCAAATTTGTTGCCGCCGGAGCGTAAATGTTTCAATTTTAACTTCTTGGGGCCGCCCACAGAGCTGAAACCGTTGACCATGTGGTATCGCAATACGCCCCGTGAGGCCATGTACCGTGAGCAGCCGGATACACATTTCCGCTACGACCTGATATGCGCATTTGTGCTCTTCCTATCCCTGGCCGTAGTTCAACTGATTGTAATTGAATTGTAAGTACAACCATCAAAATGTCGACCATAGCAAACTAACATATTCGTATATTCGTATATTCGTATATTGCCTGGCCAGGAATTTGGCTATGCTTGGCTCCCTGTTAGCCAGCTTTATATCGCTGGCCCTATTCCTCTATTTGAGCAACATGTCGGTGCCGGATGTGCATGCCTCGACCACAGAACGGAATGGCCCCGGCCAGGTGGTGGCCAGCAGTCGCTTTTTACGCATGGCCATGTTCATCATCGTCAATATACTCATCTCCTCGTGTGCTGTATTCAGCGTGGTAAATTTGACAATCAAACGCACATTTTTTGTTGGCCATTGACTACGTTTCTATGCCATAGATCAACTATTCGGAGCCCGATGATGATTTGCTTGCCAATGATAATACCAATCTCACCGACAGCAGCAGCATGAACGAGAGCAGCTACAGCAATGTGACCAGCATGTCGGAGGAGTATATGCAGCCATTGTATATACGCCATGGTATACCAAAGGCGCCCATATTCCTGTGTTGCTGTGCCGTCAGTTTGGCCGCCATCTCGGCATTTCTACGCTCTGGATTTATACTCAAGCTGTTCACCATGCTGCTGGCACTGATTGGACAGATGATTGTGCTTGGCTACAGCGATCTGTATGTGCAGTACAATCTGCTCAACAATGAAGGGTACATGGTTATTAGTTGCTCCTAAGATTATATCATATTAATTGTTGGATTTGTGCAGCTTACCTCTGGAGATAAAGGGTTTTCTGCTGCTGCTGCTGGTGGTTGCTGTGCTGCATACACTGGACCGTCAGGGTGAGTATGTGGCACGCACGGATTTCCTGTGGAAGGCAAAGCTGAAGGTCGAACAGGAGGAGGTCGAAACGATGCGTGGCATCAATAAGGTATTTAAATGCAGCTCAACTGCTGCCAAAATTTCACAGCTGCTTCGTTATTTATGTATATTGCTTGGAACATTTTACAGATTTTGTTGGAGAACATTCTGCCGGCTCACGTGGCCACACATTTCTTGCATCTGGAACGCTCGACAGAGCTGTATCACGAGAGCTACTCCTGTGTGGCGGTCATGTTCGCCTCCATACCCAACTACAAGGAATTCTACGATGAGACAGATGTCAATAAGCAGGGCCTGGAGTGTTTGCGTCTGTTGAACGAAATCATTTGTGATTTCGATAAGGTAATGCTTTTCAAATAAATATAGTATTCCTTTAGTATTTAACTCTATTTCTATGTTGTTGCAGTTGCTTTTAAAACCCAAATTCAGTGGCATCGAAAAGATTAAAACCATAGCCAGCACCTATATGTGTGCCTCGGGTTTGAGGCCAGGCAAGGAGGATGGCGCCACGGTTAGTAGCAGCTGTTCATTTGAATGGAAACTCTCTCTGTCTAACTATAACTATCTGTCTAACCCAATTAATCATTTCTTCAATGCTTTTACTAATCCTGTACAATTACTCTACGCTATGCATTCGTGGCATGCCCTAAATAGTCGCGTAGCTTTGCGGTAAGTTTACACTAAAAAAAATGCCTGATAATAATAAAAACTTAGTGATACAAAATGTGAAATATTAATTTGAAATAATTGTAGCATAATCTTAAGATACCCTGTACTCTCAGTAGTATTCTTTCAGTTGCATTCATTCGAATGAAATATCACATCCATTTTATGTACTTTGGTCTGTAGGGTATCGAATGGTCCTGAATCTTTAGAGAGTTATGTTTCATTTGTACGGCTTAAACAATGCTCTGTTAAACATTAAACACATTGTTAATTTCAAAGTGTCGAAATGTAATTAAATGTTTAAATTCGCTTTTAATCGCTGTTTGGAAATTTAATTAAACCCACGCAAGATGAAGACTTTTGCCCAAAAACTGAGCAGAGTTTGACCCCAAGCAGTTAAATCAAATAATGACCCAAAAAACGCACACAAAACGAATAAAAAAAGGGCTCCAAATGAGGGTAGACATTGGCTATTGGCTTTGTTTGTGGGTTGCGGGTTGCGGGTTGTGGGGAGTAGCATACGCTCAATTGGCTTCCACATTGCTTGACCAGGCCAATAAGGGTGAATGCGACATAATGGAATACCTAAAAGCCAGCAACTAACTTTTGTTCTCTATGGTATTCTTTTTGTTTCTTTTTTTCGATTCATTCGCTGGGATGCAGGATGAGAAGCGCACCGAGGAGCACAATGTGGTAATATTAGTTGAGTTTGCGATTGCTTTGATGTCAATATTGGATTCAATAAATCGGGAATCGTTTCAACGTTTCCGCCTGCGCATCGGACTTAATCACGGACCGGTGATTGCGGGCGTAATTGGTGCACAGAAGCCGCAATATGATATCTGGAGCAATACGGTCAATGTGGCATCCCGCATGGACTCGTGCGGTGTCATGGGTCGATTGCAGGTAACAAAAAAACCAAAAAAACCCACAAAAAAAGAAGCGAAATCAAATATCTATTATTGCCCTGTCTATATATGTTCCTTTTCCTTTACGTTTGCCCGCAGACAACGGAGAATACAGCAAAGATATTAATGAGCGCCGGATACGAGTGCGAGTGCCGGGGCCTCACCTATGTCAAGGGCAAGGGAAATCTAGTCACATACTTTGTAAAGACACCATTCGATGGAAAATTGTAATCGCTGCATCACACAAATTGTTCTTGTTATACACATCAAAAAAAAAAAGAGAGGCAGAAAGAGAGAGAGAGAGAGAACCGCGCTATTTTTTATGTAATATTGTTATGCATAGAGAGAACTATTTATTTGTTAGGGCATGTTGTTATTTATTTTCACATAGAATTCTGTTTAGCTAATTTGTAAGAACTTAAGCATTTACACTATGTTGCAAATTACATTGTTTAGCCTTTAAGTATTTGTTTTCTTAGTTTAAGTATTTAATTGTTATTAATTAGAGCATGACTTTCTTCGACAATTTATATTCAGTGTGAGTAACTCACGTACACAGCGAATAATTATATGGAAATTTCAATGGAAAAATTACAATTACTCATACATAAGATAATTAGAATTTGTGCAAAAAAACTAAAACAAAAAATACAAACAAATGCAATTTAGCCCACCCTAAATGGAAATATAATCAACACAATATATTATTATATATATATTCGTATATAATATATGTATATGCCTCTGTAATAGAGCGCAAACATGTTTATTGGCTGTTTATTTAATAACTCTAATCAAATACGAAGTAAAGTTTAAACATTTGTTAACTAAACTACAATATGTGCCATTCTAGTTTTTCTTTTTTTTTTCACCGACTTCAAAGAACACACTTCTAGTGATATTCCATCACTATTCTTTCTATTCTAATCTATTCCAAGTCTGTTTAAATATCAATAAATATCAGTAGACCTACGCACATCATACAGCCCTACCAAAAAAAAAAAAAACAAACCTCTATAACTAAACATATCCCTATAACAATTGCTGCAACTATACCTCCGATAATAACTTATGAATACTTTTCTATCTATTTAAATTTATATTTTCTATCCAAAACTTAACAAATAACCAAAAACAATAATGTGCAAATAATCGAAATATTGACGAATATCTTTTTTAAATGAATAAAAACTCATTCAAAATTGAAGCTTTTAAGTACGAAATATGAACTAATGCAGTAGTTTATAGTTAAATTAATTCTAGCTTGCAGACTTTTCAAATAATTGAAAGCATTAAATTATAAAACTCAAGTTGATTAAGTGTTTTGCTAAATGTAATTAAATCAATTTATCTGAATTGTATAATAAATATCATGCAAATCGAACGACTGCATTTTCAATCGGATTGTGGGAATTAATCGATCGATAAATAATCTAATACAAATACTTACTTTATCTTCAAGTTATCGAAACATGTTTATATTATAAAATACAATTCCGAACGGAATGTAGAGCGTTTAATATACATACAGTATAATACGAGGGGTAGGAGAGATTACAAAACTGGTACCGATACCGATATACATACATATGTTGTTCAAATGGCTTAAAGATAAAATTATATGAATATGCATAAATAAACATATAAAAAGGTACGAATTGAAAACATAACATAACAAATCACAGACTAATAAAAACTGCAAACAAACTTAATTGATTATTATACTTAATACTAATACTTAATCTAAAAGTGGGGCAGACACACTTTGCCCGCAAACAGCTCCGATACGACCGTTATCCACAGGGCCAGCACAAACATAATGTACGATATGCCGATCTTAAAAGTATTGGGCAGTTGATACGCCTGCCCGCCAATCTCCTCGATGTGAAAGCCGAGCGGAAAGACGACGGCAGCCAGGCAGAACAGGACCATTGCGGCAAAGCCTACCCAGCGTGCATAGGGTATAACATTACGATCCCATGTGCTGGAGGCCAATAGGATTACAGTTGTCGTCACGCAAATGCAACCGATGAAGATGCAGACGAGTGCGATGAGCCATTCAGGTTGCAGATCGGGTGTATAGCACACCTGTGGTCGATTGTACAGTGTCATGCAGGTCCACATTAGACCAAGACGTATATCGCCTAGAAATTTATAATTAATATATTCATTTATTCATTATTGTTATTATTGTTGGTATCAACTTGTTACCTGCTTCCTCTGTTATGATCCAATCGGGCAGCGCCAGGCTTACAATGGCAAACACATCGGCTGCCATGAACAGTGTGGCACTAATTGTTGTTAGTTTATCCATATTTAACAATTAGTATATGTTTTTATTACAATAAATGCGTATTTTTATAATGAATATTTTCCTGCTGTTTTTGCTGCCACAAAGAAGTAAGACCGTTGCAGCTATGCGCAAAAATCCCTTGCAAATAAGTGCTGCCCATTTTGTTGCACACTACAATGAGTAAGCAAGTTATCGATAACAAATTGGCGCTAAATTTAAAATAATAAAACAAAAATAGCCACAATTTATACATTTAAGTTCAATGTATTCAAGATATAATTTGGTAATTGAATTAACAAATTTAATAATAAAGTGAAAATCTTAGAAGTAATTGCATTTACTTATTCATAAATCTTTAAAGTGTATTCTTAGATATATTTATAGCAGACCATAACAGACAGACAGACTAGACAATATGATAGCTAAGGAATAGCATACCATTGCAATGGAAAACAATTACAATTATTTTAAGAAATTATTCGCATTGATGTTATGGCCGGTGGCCGGAACTGGGCCAACATTTACGCGGTAGCCAAACAATGCTGACGTGTCCTTAACGCTGGGCAAGCGCCGTTCATGCAGCCAGCTTATATTATAGACATAGTACGTGTACTAAATACAATACAGCCCGCTTATCTGTCCATTGCAGTGCGGACACATCTACCAGATATATGTACGTAGATTAGTTATTCCTATTTTAGACTTACATGTTCTTATAATTGTTTGTCCGAAGGTGTTGGGGTTCATATTCATGCATGTGCGTGTGTCTAAGTGTGAGTGTGAGTGCGAGTGTGAATGCGAGTGTGAGTGTAAGTGTATGGGTTTATTATTATAATATTATATGATAATTTCCACTGCACTCCCATTCAGTTGTTGGTGTGCAACGCAAACGCTTGTTATTATATCGGATATAATATCGGACCCGGTCTCGGTCTCGCTCTTGGTACTCGGTACTTGGTTCTCGGTACTCGGCTCTCGGCTCTCGGTTCTCGGTCTCGAATTCGATGTCGGAATGGGCATCGGCGTCGTCGACTCAAATTTCGCCGAGACAGCGTCGTTCATTGGAGAACCGAAATCAAAATATCCCAATACAAACTGCTCCTGCTGCTGTTCCATTGGGGAAGCTATGTTTATTATTATAACGCGATTCGACGTCGAGAGTCGCGATTTCACATAAACATTAGGTATATTATGATGTTATTTGTTATAAAATGAATAAAATGAATAAAGTGCTCGCACGTTGCCAAGACTAATTTGATCCAAGCCATTCAAAGCAAATTGAAATCAATTGATTCAATGTTTTATCATGCGTGTATTAACTAAACTTTAAGCGTAACTAAAAAGTAGGCAATAGTTCAAGTTTGTCTTTAAAATATAAAACATTTTTTGAAATTGAACATTTAATTGCTGGATTAAATTTAATGCATTAAACTAAGTAGAATTTCAATCTTTTAAATCTTAAATGTTGATTAAACAAAATACAATCTCTACATATTAAATTTAAACTATGTTTTAAACTAAATAGAATTTATATAATTTAAACATAATACAATCAAACTTTTGACTTGGTTTTTAAATGAGTTTCTCTGCAAAGACAGAGTGAATATGTTATATACATATAAAATATATATATGTTCACAGTTGAATAATGAAAGCAATTTAATCATTATAATATTATTAATTAACATAATTCGATTTTACACTTCTAAACCAAGCGAATTGCCCCCCTTTTTATAGCAACTCCTGTTGCTGCTGACGTGTGCAAAATAATGGTATACAAATCGGACAAAAAAGCAGCAAAAAAGCATAATTCCAGCTAAACTTTTAACAATATTTGTATACACACACATACATTCACAAACACTCATACGCACACTGATGAATATCTGTTTGCGTAATCGTTTCAACTATGGCTTGCTCGATTTATAGCAGCAGTAACAAGCACACACATGCGTTTGCTATAAAAGACGAAGAAATCGACGAACATCGCATTCAAGAGGCAATTGAAGGAACAATTTGAATGTAAACAATTTTTTGTATACAAGTCCCCAGAACGCTATATAAGAGGCACTCATATCAACCGATGTTAGCAGTCGCCACTGTGCCATGGACGCGAACAAATCTAAAACGAATTCGGATTGTGAGTGCGAGTCTAAGTCCGAATCTGAGTCCGAAACTGCATCTGAAATTGTAGCACAAACAGAAGAATCTGATCCCGATACTGTGAATGCTGAGTAAGTAATTTTTATATATTTTTTTTGTAAAATTCAAGAGATTATTAACATTGCATTAGCAACGCGACAGAAAACATCAAAGTGCAAGTAATCCAAATGCAGAGAAATCCCTAGAGCTGCAGGCCAAAGATCGTGAGGATAGGCCACTGGTACTAGAGGAAAGGCACTCTCTTTCGATGTATGTGTATAATACAATATAATAGATATTATTATAATAATTCATTATATTCAACGATTTAGTGCTGAAACCAAGAAGCGACGCGCCAGTGTCTACAATAGAAAGCAACTCTTTATACCCAAGGAATTGGCCCGCACTGAGATCAATCAGAGGACAGGTCATTGCTTGGATCAAATCAGTCGTAATAGTGACTACTGCATGAGAATGCTCACATTCCCCGTTGGCAGCGGTCGTGCCCGACATGTGGCCCAGACGATGAAGCAACGGAAATGCCAGCCGAACACAGATTCTGAGGCGCCGCAGCTGAACACGGAGGAGGCAATGGCCGGCAGCTCAGAGCAGACCCTTAAAGCGGAGCAGTCCCTAAAGCAGGAGGGAAATGAGTCACTCAGCATGCCCAGTTTGAATTCAGATCAGAATAATTTGCACAGCGATGACGAGTGTGCAGTGGTGCTGCAGGAAATGGTGGCTGCAGTGGAGCCGGAGTTGGAGATGGAGTGCAGCGATGAGAACGAAAACCGCACAGAGCAGCTAATGGAGCTGGTCACAGAGAAGCACCAGAAGCTGGACAACGGGTAAGTGCTTCAAAATATACAATAAATAAAATAGTTATTCAATGAATATATTCACAGATGCAGCACGAACGATGTGCAGATGCAGCAGCCGTTGTCGCTGTTCCGCTGGCACAATCCCGACTGTAAGGATACCATCATTAAAATGGGACTTTTGCAGGATCTACAGAGCATTAGCACGGCGGCAAATGTTGATATTCAAGTGGCTTACGGTGAGCTGGAATCAACAACAACATCAACAACAACATCAACTGCAACAGCAACTGCAACAACGACAGTAACAACAGCCACCGCAGCAGCAGCAACAGCAACAGCAACCCTTGATGCGCAGCAACAACAACAAAATGTTGCTACCGACACTCCAACAACACAGCAACAACAGCAGCAGCAAGCTGAATCACAGCAGGAACAGCAGCGTACAATCCAACAACAAGAAACAGTCGAAGCAACTGGACAACAACAACGGCCGACTTCAGCCGCACAACAGCAACATTGTCATAATCAGCAACATGTTTCTCAAGTGGCGAGCATTTCAGCTGCAAATGTTGCAACGGTAGCTAACACTGACCAGACATTGGAGACACACTTCAGAGACTTGTCACAACAACAACATTTGCTGCAGCGCATTATGTTGCCGCAACAGTTGCAACGGCCCAACAGCAACAGCAGCAGCAGCAGCAACAGAAGCGCAGTTAATGTGCTAGTACCAACACTGCATCAACAATATATTGAAGCCCTAATACCTGCGGAACTGTTGCAGCAATGGACAAAGTTACAATACGATATTTACGTATACCAACAGCAACAACAGCAACAGCACCAACAACAGCAACAGCAACAACAGCAGCAACTTCAGCATCAGCAACAGCAACAACAGCTGCAGCAACAGCAACAACAGCAGCATCAACCACAGCCACAACAGCAACATCAAGTCGCACCGTTTTGGCCACAACAACAGTTGCTATCGTCCTACTCGGAGCAACAGTTGCACGCAGGTCAAGAGGAGCTACAACTGCTCAATACACAGTATCAAAATTTGAAATACCAAGAGGATTTGAAGCTAAAAAACATTAATAAAAGTCTCAAGGATTTATTCGCAGATCGATTGCTCAACGAACGACAACATGCGGATTATCAGCGAATATTTCTGCAGAAAATGGTCGAAAACAAGAAGCAGGAGGAAAATTTACAGACCCAAAAGGAACTTGTGAAACGACAGCTAAAAACACAGCTGAGCACGTTGCAGCAACGCATTGCTGATAAACAGTTGCAATGCCAGTGGCAGCAACAGCAGCAGCAGCAGCAGCAACACCGACAGGAGCAACACCGACAGGAGCAGCAACGACTGGAGCAGCAACGGCTGGAGCATCAACGACTGGAGCATCAACGACAGGAGCAACAGCGACTGGAGCAACAGCGACTGGAGCAGCAACGACTAGAGCAGCATCGACTGGAGCAGCAACGACTAGAGCAGCAACGACTGGAGCAGCAACGACTGGAGCAGCAACGTCTGGAGCAGCAACGACTGGAGCAGCAACGTCTGGAGCAGCAACGACTGGAGCAGCAACGACTGGAGCAGCAACAGTTGACACTGCCCTACAGCCAACAACAATATCATTTGCAGCAGCAGCAACAGCAACATCAACAGCAGCAGCAACAGCCACAGCAACAGTCACAGCAACTGGAACTGCAACAGCAACAGCCACAGCAACTGCAACAGCAACAGCAACAACAGCAGCAACAACAGCCACTGCCACTGCCACTGCCACAACCACCGCCATATTCACATTATTCCCAAGAACTGCAACAGCAACATCAACACTATTTGCAACAGTCGCAGGGAGCTGCGTTTTCACCACGTGTGCAGTGCTTTCAGGATGCATTTTCCAACTATGCTGAAACTCAGGGGACAACCAGAGAAGTTCAGCAAAGACTAATGCCACCGCCACCGCCACTGCCACCGCCACTCCCCCCGCCACCTGCCGCTCCGCCAGCACTAGCCGATCCACCAGCAGCTGCAGATAGACTTTTGTTGCCGCCGGCTCCGCAGCAACCCACTGGGAGTGGTGCCCGTATCATGCGACGTCGACACACCATAGACCATAGAGCTAGTACCATTATACCCTATCAACCCACTTACATCCACGCCCATCCAACGCAGCAGCAGCAGCAGCGAGAGCAACAGCAACAGCAACAGCAACAGTCACAGTCACAGCAACAACAACAACAACATAAACAAAAACAGCAGCAACAAAAACAGCAGCAACAGAAAAAACAGGAAAAACAAAAACAGCAACAGCAAAAGCAGCAACAGCAAAAACAGCAACAGCAACAGCAACAGCAACAACAACAACAACAGCTGCAGCAAGAGCAACAGCAACAGCAACAACAACAACAACAACAGCTGCAGCAAGAGCAACAGCAACAACAAGAGCAGCAGAGACAGCGGCAGCAGCAACCGCCACCTCGTGTTCCGGTTCGTGTAATGCCTTCTCGTAGGATGAGTCTCTCATCATCCGTTAATCCCTTGGCCGCTGTTCGCCCGTTCGAGTTGCCCCCAACTCCAGTTTCCAGTGAGCAGAACCGGGTGAATCAAGCCATTGAGCAAAGTGCTATAACGTCCATCATAAGCAATTATTGTACGAATTTTATAAATGATATGGAGGCTAAGAAAAAATAAACTATATCACACTTTCGATAGTTAATTTAAATCAATTGAATTTAATTTATGTTATTTATTTGTTTACCACTCGGTCAGGAAATTCTAACAAATGAGACAAAAAGGCTCAAAAACAAAAAACATTTAAAGGATGCCGCAAAGGGACCAAAGCGGTGTGTGTGATATGTGTATCAGGCAAAAGGAGGCGTGGCAGACCCCACAAAGTATACATTCTTGATCACGAAGGGATGCGCAGTCGATTGAGCCAAAACTATAAGACCTAAAGTATTCTCTAGCCGAGCAGCGGCTGAGCGGCGGCCAGTGGCGGCAGAGCGGCGGTAGAGCGGCGACTGAGCGGTGGCAGAGCGGCGACTGAGCGGCGACTGAGCGGTGGCTGAGCGGCGGCAGAGCGGCGGCAGAGCGGCGGCAGAGCGGCGACAGAGCGGCGGCAGAGCGGCGGCAGAGCGGCGGCAGAGCGGCGGCAGAGCGGCGGCCGAGCGGCGGCAGAGCGGCGGCAGAGCGGCGGCAGAGCGGCGGCAGAGGGGCGGCAGAGCGGTGGCAGAGCGGCGGCTGAGCGGTGGCGGAGCGGCGGCAGAGCGGCGGCAGAGC
>JBANCZ010003540.1:0-12302 GCA_037040025.1 Sphaerogastrella javana | reverse complement strand
CAGCAGCGAAGGTGGTCAGCCGCTGCCCGTGCCACCGACAGGGTCGGCGTCTACGTCAGGAGCGTATGGCTCGGGCAGTTATCGCGGCACGGCGACCCTGACAACGCCGTCAACCCCGCGCATTGAGCTAAGTCGTGCGTCCAGTTCATCGCACCACGAAGAGGACAGTCGTGAGAGCAGTCCAGAGAACGTCTTCGAGCAGGTAGGCGTGGTAGCCCCAACAGCAACGGTAGTAACACCCAAAGTATTTTGGCTAAGGGAACAGGGTCGTAGTAGCTGTGACTATCAACTATGAACTGTAAACGGGTATAGGCTTTGTAGTAGCTTGGCTTTTAGAGCACCCACAACCAAAAAAAAAGGCAAACTTACAAATAAACAGTCAACAAGAACACAGCACGTCGTCGTCGCATTCGACATCCACGTCGACGAAGACGTCGCATTTTTTTTTTTTGAAGAATTCATTTCATGCGCTAATTATTTGTACTTTGTTCTTCTTCTTCTACTTCTACTTCTTTGACCCCAACCAAATGTTTTTCTTTACATATTCATTTACCTAACTCTTACCTTATCTCTCTCTCTCTCTCTTTCTCATTCTCTTTCTCTCTTGATCTCTATCTCTGTTTCTCTCTCTTTCTCTTATCTTTCTCTTCTCCCTGTTAAACACTACATTCATCACTGCACACGCATAACACACTCACACACACATACACGCACACACACACACACACAAACAAATGCTTTGTTTTTGGTGCACCAAACCGCCAAATGCACAATATAAATTGGATGTTTTTCCTTCTTTTTTTGCTTTCTTAACTTTCTTTCTTGCTTCCTTTCCGTTCTTCCCCGGCATGTTGCCACAATCCTGCAACTACTCTGCCTCCCCGCAAAACCACCGCTTAAACAATTTATGCTCAAAAATTCTTTTCTATAAAATTCTGTACTTGTCTGTGTGTGTGTGTGTGTGTGTGTGTGTGTATGTGTCTGTGTATCTCTGGGTGTGTGTTTATGTGTATTGAATTGGTTAAACCGTTTAAAAAAAAACAACAACAACAAAACTAATGCTATGAAGGTCGGCACTGGCACCCTACAGGAAACAATTGGGCTCGGTTTTCGGGAGGAGGGCGCTTTGGAGCTACGTAGTTCCACGGAGGAGCTCTACTTTATGGATGCCGAGCAGAAGAAGGAGGAGCAGGAGCGACTCCAGCAACAACAACAGCAGCAGGTGAGTGAGGTAAGAAGCTATGCATAGAATTTTGCCATTTGCGTTAAGACCTTTTGAGGCATTTCATCTGAAATGTGAAAAGTGTGGAATAAACTTTGCTCTTACGCATGGAAAAGATTTAAAACATTTTAGGCATTCCTTGAAATTTTAAGAATGACCCATTTTCTTACTATTCAAAAAATTATTAGAGAATCAAAATATCTTAAAAATATTATAAAAATGTATCTACCAAAGAGTCCTACTTTTTTTTGCAATGATAAAATTCACTTTTTGAATACACCAATAGCAAAAAGGTTTTCCTATTAAAAAAAACTATTGTTAGGAGTTGCATAAAAATTGTTGATTTGATATATTTATATAACCATTTCAATTGTACATTAAATTAAATCAATAATACACTTTTGTATTTAGTACAGGGTCTACTCAAAGAAGCTCAAGTTAGCTGCGCAAATGGCATTTTTTAAGATCTATATCTAAAATTTTACTCTAGAAATCCGACTATAGGGATACTGATATAGTCTAAAACCACAAGAATATGTAGTCCACAAAATTTTGACCCAAATATTTTAATGATAGCCAAACACAGTAATAAATCAACTAAAGTTGGTTACTAAATATGACTGAATGATATAATAAATGCGGGTTCTTGACTTATTCGCACTATCTTACAGTGCTGTAAAAGTTTAGGGTACGTTAAATAACTTTGAGAAAGGAAATTGAAAGAAATTCTCTGGTGATTTGGCCGTCCATGGCATCGATGTGCAAAGGGAGAAGCCGCAAGTGCAACGAAGTTAAATTAATTATTTACAATTGCAACAAGGTGAAGACTAGCAACCACGGAGAGGTGGGAAGAATGTATGTTGAAATATCTTCGTGATTCAAACGGAAGTAACCACTAAGACTCAAGTGCCTAGCAATGAAGCGCTGACAGATGATAGACTGACGGATTGACAGACTGACAGACTGACAGACTGACATAGCTGTTGTTTTGCAATTCAACTGCAGTTTCACCTGGTGACTGAGCCCACATCAGGTTAAACAAATGCTCACAGAGAAATGGAAAACTGTCGTTTGCAAGCCAATAAATAACTCTGATATCCAGTGCAACGAAAGCATGAAATATTTAAAGGATGTAAACTTTACAATCATAATGATGGATTGCGTATAAATTATTTGTTTTCAATATGAAGTAATGATTAAAAATTGTTTCAAGTTTATAACGTGCATTTATGGTATAGTTTCACGTTAAAAGTTTCTCCCCAAGTTGAGACTATATTAATTGAAATATCAACAAGGTATCAACCAACTACCTTGTCTTTCACTGAAGCTTATAAAAATATTAAAGAAGAAACAACAAAATTGTTTTTCTGACAAAGTTCTTGATTATTAATGAGAACTGTTGGTAGAAGTTGCCACTTTCGTCCTTTGCAACCTGCACCTACCTTCAATGTTGAACTTTTGCCAGCAGCAGGTTTTGAAATTGTCCTTGACTGTGGTGTGCACAACTGCGATTGGGAGAAGTTAACTTTCAGTGAAAGTGCTAACTAATCTATTTGGCCTTAATCACAAACTGTGCACAAACTGCATATATGTATATAATATATACTATATATATAAAGTTATTGAAACAATGTTTATGTTAATCAAAAGTTGCCAAATCAGATTTATGAACTCATTTTTTTAATTTCGATAATTACACTTGGTGTCGAGGACTACTTATAAACATTTACAAATAATATAATTAAATAAAAAACATTAAAAAGAAATACGGTTCCAAGGATAGTGCTTGACTAGAGCCTAGTGTGTTAGATCATAGATAAAATTGTAAATTAAAAGATTTGAATGAGTGTTGAACAACTTGAATTAGCATATTGTATCGAATTAAATGATTCCTTTTTCATTCGGTGACCATGCACATAATTTTAAAACTTAAATGCGACCTTGCAACAAGGATTTCGTAAGTTCAACTGACATTTAGCAGATTGCGATAGCCGCAATATACGCAACTGTTGCTAATTTATTTATTTCTGCGGTTTTCTACACAATTTCCATGTCACATTCCGCATGTATCTATGTTATTCTCATCTCTTTCTAGTGTGTGCAACACACTAAAAACCTCTCTTCGCACCCTTGCAATAATCCAACCAACGGTTCACCCAGTTTTTTAGTATTAATTTAAATTCAGTTGCATGTTTCTCTATCTCGCTCTCTTCTTTTATGTGTTTGCTCTCTTTCTGTCGCTTGTTCTCTTGTCCTACGCTTTCTCTCTCTCTCTCTCTATCTTTCTCCTCCACTCTCTCTCACTGTATGTCCCTCTGTTAAATTCTTTCACTTTATTTGCTCGCTCTATCCATGTACATATATGGGCCAAATGATTGACAATCGGGGGAAATGGGTGAGTTTCGCTAGAATTGCAATGAACATACGAATGGAATGAACGTTTGAGATTGTTTTGATGGTTATTCGTTGGGTTTTTCTAGTTTTGGATAGATGTCAACTGATGTTTGGGTAAATGGGAATGTGTTAGGACTGCACAGAGTGGGTCAGTTTGGGCAGTACCTGTCGTGGTTTTCCTGTTGAACGCCTAAAGTGACAATTGTCGGTTATTCTTATTTTTATTTCTTTCAGTCGAGGTAATCTCGTTAGGAATTTGATTGCTTAAATGTAGGATCGGATGGGTCCGAAACTGTGGAATGTGTGCATTTCATATAACGAATACCTTTTGAATACTCACACATCTTTTGTTAATTTTTTTCTGTTTTTCTTGTGTTTCATCCTTCCTTTCCAATATCCTTTTTCCTTTCCATTCTCATATGTTCATCACCTTCCTTATTTATAATTTTCGTAAACTAAATTTTGGTTTCTCAAGACATTATTTATACTTTGTGACTTTGTTTTTCTCCTGTTCCTTTTACCTTCTGACCACATCTCTATCGCTCTTAAATTTTTTTTGCATCTGTGTTTCTTGGTGTAGACGAAACGATCTTCACCACACATCTTTAAGTTCGATGATCACCAGAGCTATCTGCAGCAGCATCAACGGAAGGACTCTGCCAGCTCCGAGGTGGCCGCGCTGTTGTGCATCTCCGGCCGGACAAGTCGCATTTCCAGTGTTGGAAGCCAGGGATCGGCCGTGAGTCGGCTTTCTGCTGTATCGTGTGTGTCACGATCGCCCTCGCCACATCGGATGCTTCTAGAGACATCGTTTTGTGGGCCCAAGCCGGTGGAAGCACCTGGAGATGGAGGAATGGGCGGAGGAAGTCATAGCAATGCTTCGACGGCGCCCAGCTCGGCGCAGAGTTTGGGTGAGGCTACGCTTGCAGTAGAACAGCTGCTGCTGGAGCGTACCAAACATGACCCCACACAAGCGGTACTAGCAGAGGGCATACAATTGCAGCAGGTACCGGCGCATGGCAATACGATAACCAGCAAAAACAGAGCCAGATCGCTGGCTAATGGCGAAACCCGTACGCCAGGTGGCAGCCAGTTGAAATCCAGCTCCGCGGCGGCACAGCGTCGTAGCACAAAGAGTCCAGGTCAAATGGTAGTGGGTAAGACGCCCAGTGGCACTGAATACATAAGGATTAATCTGCGTCCAGACCATATGTACAGTGACAAGGGTATAGCTCCAAATGAGCGCATTGTAGAGGCCCCCAATCAATTAACACCAGTGTATTCAGCTTCCTCAAGCTCGTCGAAACCGCCGCCCGCTTCTTTAAGTCTAGGGCTGGATGATAATCGTCATTTGACACCTACAGCCAGCCCAAAGCCAACACGACATGCGCTACGCTTGACAAGTCGCTCACCCTCGCCCGCCGCCATTGCGGGCTCCGGAGCTGGAGCTGCTGTATCGCGCAAGAGCTCCTTCAGCTCGTTATTTCGTCTGGGCAAGGATTCGCCCGATTCACCACGTGACAGTTCACACTCGCGAAGCAAAAGCAAAGAACGTCCCGCCACAGCTATGGGTTTAGGGACATCAGCTACCTCAGCCGGAGGCGCTGGCTCCCAAAATGTAACGCCCAGTAAGCAGAAGTCTGTACTGGCCATATTTAAGCCTGGAAAACGTGGCAGTACTAGCGATGCCAATAAGAGCTCAAAGAGTTCCTCACCCATTGAAGGTGCTGAGGTACCACCACCGCCACCGCCCGTACCAGGCTCTGGAGGGGGTCGCAGTCGCACACCTGCCGGCTCCAGACCCAACAGTCGCCTGCGTTACTATGATGAACCAGTCGAGGGTTATATACATATACCCCTCCATACGCCACCCGAGGAGCGTGAAGCACGCACCCTGCTTCAGGGTATACAACAACTGGCAGCGGCCCCATCACCACCTCCTATAACAGCAGTGCCCACAAGCAGTCGAACCGTGATCAGCGGCACTTCTGTGCCGGCGATACCTGCAGGACCGGCTGGCGCTGGTGCGCCTATTACAGCGAGTCAATTGGCTGCTGCAGCGGCTGCCCTACGTCCGGTGGCACAGCGCAAGCTTTTACCGACACAGTGCCAAGTGGATGCCATACAGACGCAAGAGGAGCTTCAAAAGGAGCGCAGCAATAATATGGATCTGCAGCTACAATTGCAACTCCAGCAAACACTTAACGCTAGAACTACTAATCGTTCCGAACTGCATCAGCAGTCCGAGCAGATTGAGCAGCAGCAACAGCAGCAGCAGGAGCAGATACGTGAGAACGGTGTAGCTGAGATACAGCGTCTGCCCTCAGTGGATAGCAATCAGAGCGCCTGTTGTGAACCTCGATTGGTGCAAACGGTTGCTACGGTTAATACCTCGGCTGAAGATCCCGTGGCGAAAGAACGACGTCGTCTATTGTTCGCCACACGCTTGGGTTCCGGTAGTCAGGAACAGCTTTTCTCCACACAGTTTAGCATCTCTAAGACAGAGAGCCAGTCCAGTCAGCTGTCGGAGCAGATGCAACAGCTGCCCGATTCTGGTTCCACAGCATCTGATTGTACCATGGATGGACTGCAACGTCAGGGTACCGTTATTCGGCGCACAGATATTTCAACGACAGCAGTCACAGCAACAACTACTACAGCCGCTGCAACCCCAGCCGCAGCAGCAGCAACGCTATCCAGCTCTGAGGAGGATCAAGTACCAGTTGCAGTTGTTGTCAGCGCGGCTGTGGTCATGCGCTCCAAGCACAAGTCCTGCTCCAATTCCGAGGAGGAGACCAAAGCACCAACAAACGCATCATCACCTCCGCCTGTGGCAGCTGAGGTGCGACACTCACGCTACCTGGAAAACTTTGATGTGCGCAAGAAATACCACGAGAATGTTCCCTCCGCAGGACAGGGAACGATACCACGTAAACCAAAGCGTCAAAGTGTGCCACAGGAAGTCAAGCGTAAGTAGAAACTTCTAGTCAGTCAAAGGATTCTAAAAATATACAAGAACAATAAATTTAACTAATATCTAATTTTTACAGAGCCAGCTAGTGTGGTCACACCCAGCGCTGTCACGCCCACTACGCCAACTGTATCAGTGGTAGCGGCACAGCTTCCAGCAGAAGAGCTACACGAACAGCAAGCTAACCCCGTATTGGTATCGGAGGCAGAAATGGAGCCTTTGACACTCTCTCCACCACCTGCTCAAAGCGAACTTCAATCGACGGATGAGCATGATCCGGTAGAGTCATCAGAGAGTGAACGAGACTCGGATATGGCGGGCAGCTCATCGGCAGCGACAGCGGTACCAGCAATGGGTGCACTGGATGCAGGCAAACGTCATCATTTCCCGCGCAATGTGTGCTTGATCGAGGAACATGAAAGCACGGGTCTCGTGTCGCAGGAATCGTTCGACGATGAACTGCCGTACATACCCACAACGTTACCAGAAGAGCGGGCTCAGGGTATACCTCTGATACCGATGAAGGAGCGTGCCAATATGGAGCTAAAGACCTGCCCTGTGGATCGTCCACGATCCACAACACCCCTAAATCCCTCCCATCTAGAGGAGTACTGCACAGGTATAATAACGCCACAGGAGACGGCACCGCACGAGCTTGACAGCAGCTGCAGCTTGTCGGGTGCGCCAGTTCGCGGCGAGAAGCTGCGCATTAGTCTACCACGCAAGGATGTGAACTTAAAAAGTAGTGATAAGACACAGAGTAGCAAATCGCCGCGTCGTATCTCAAATGCAAGCGGCAAGTCCTGGTTTGAATTCGCCGAGGAGGGACTGCGAGGCAATAATCTTGAACGCAAGGACTCCAGCAAGCAGCTAATTACCAACATTACAACAACCTCTGCTCCCATACCCATTCCTACTCCAGCTAGTGCTTCATCGAGTACTCCAGCTACATCTCAAATGCCCAGCATACCAGCCAGTCTGGAGGAGCCTAAAGCGAAGGCGTCGACCCAGCGTAAACTCTCCGGACATTGGATCGATTTCGAGAACATACCTGAGAAGCGCAAGCCGGCCAAGCGTATAACCACCCTGCCCAAGGAGACAACAACCCACAGCACCACCACAACTGCAGCCATTACCGGCTCCGCCTCTGCCTCCGCTACCCACTGTCGCGCCGCACATGGACATCATGGACACAGTCATGCCTCGGCCACTTCTCATGGCCACAGCAGCCATCAATATGGACATCATCGTCAAGATGCGTCAGCAGCAGCTATTGGTGCCAGCGATAAGCTCCACTATAATTATGTCAAACCGGAGGATTGCCAGTGTGAGTGCCATGAGACGGAACGCGGCACGGAATCGTCAACAGCCACAGCTCTTACATGCGATATTCGCGATAACAAGGATAATAGTACAGGTACCACCGGCACAGGCACCGGCACTGGCACGGGCAGTGATTCGCTTGGTTCCGTCGATGTGGAACTACTGCAGCAGGGTGAAGATATGCAGCCGCTTTTAGAGCCAGACCTTACAGCGGACCGAAGGTATGCGTATTAAAGGGTTTTTAGATACCAGTACAATAGATTGAAATTTACGCATATAGCGAACCATATTTCTAACCTAATTAGCCCAATATAGTATATGTAGCAGAACAGTTTTATTTAAATGAATGTTATAGTAGATAGTAAATTGAATATTTTTTCCATACTAAAGGATTTATACAGAAGAGCCGTTAGCACCACCGCCCACACGTCACAGCACTAAACACAGCTCCGGCTCTAGAGTAAGTATATAATCATTGGTATAACAACAACACATTTTTGAACTAACAATCTTGCTTTTATATTATTTCACTCACTGAACGGCGACTTCTGATGGACAGTTAGAGGAGTTCCCACGACGCGATCCTGGACAAAGTGTGAAAAATCGTAAATTTCCCGATCGCAAATAAGTGACAGCAGGAGGATCTCTACATGCTGCGATTTTCCCTTTTTTTGAGACTTAATTCTACCAATTTCAAGGTAGATTAGTAAATGTGCTCTCTCCCTCTCTCTCTCTCTCATATAAATATATATGTTTAAGTGAACAAGACAATTTTTAGTCGCATTATCCTTAATATATGTACCTCAAGCAGTGCGGTTGTTATAAGCAAAAGGAGCTGAAAATGCAGACGTTTACCTTTATCAATTTTTTATTTAGCTAATGATTAATATGATGAATGCAAACTTAATACTACTTATAACTAGGTTAACTTTTTGATAGCAACAATTCATTCACATTATATTAGAAGACCCCTTAAGACATACTTAAAAAGAAAAAGAAATCGGCCTCGAGGGAAAACTTACTTCCTCAAAGAGGAAAAAGGGAAATGTAGACAAAAACCCAAGTGCAACTGCTTATGTTTGGAAGCGATAAACAGTTAGAACCGCTGGCAATGAATTTGTGATCTCAATGAAATGAAATAATATGTTCAAGATTAATAGAGAATACGAGAAATACGATAGATAACAGTTTGTGAACTAAAATTGTACCACTCGTATTTACATTTCTAAACTCTAACTGTAATGCTAATTTTAACTGTAAGTCGCCATACGATTCATGTACATCGTAGCTCAGATATAATATAATACTGCGAAACTGAATTGGAATAATGACAATTTTATTAAAGGCTCAATAGGCGGTGGGTGTGGCACTCCCTATCTAGCTATCTAAGCACATTCTATCTCCCCAGCGCTCTCTCTTTCTCTCTCCCTTTCTTTGTCTCTCCTGAAAACTTTTGAATAAAGTCTAAAGACTGAAAAATATAGAACATTTATATTACATATATTTACATGGCAATTACCAAAAGTATGTATATCGATATATAATGTATATATACCCGCCCACCAAACCAAACTAGCCTCTAATTGAGAGTTTTATTCTCAATACCAACGCATATGAGGCTCTAGGCATTATACTTATTTTATTATTTTTTAAACAATATTATTATTATTATTTTGTAACTAGAAAATTGTAACAACATACAAATAATGTAGCCCCCAAAACTGCCAGCATTTTGTTTTTAAACCGTGTATACCCTAGCGGATCTGATACCTAACATATTTCTATCAGCATCTCCGAGTGCAGATATCTTGATGAAATTTTGCAGCCAATAATATTATAGTAATAATCGTTCTAAATACTCAATTTTTAATTGTATTGAAGATTTCTATCAGGGTATTGTCACTTCGGTTTACCGTGGTGCAATTCGTTCTTCTTCTTTTGTTTTTAATTGAATAATTTTAAATGTTTAAATGGAATTGTAGCAAATGATACGAGTTTAGCTTAAGAGCGCAAGCAAAACGTTAGAAGACATAATAAATAAAATGTTTATACGCTGGGAATATCACGAATTGAAATAGAAAATTACATACTTAGCCGAAAATCTAATTAATATACATTAAACTAAATATATATAATACAAATTGCTTTAGAAAATTCTCGAAAAAAAAAGAAAATCAATGCAAATATATACGAAAAGATGTAAAATTTAAATAAACTTAGCTAGTGTTTAAATAATACCGACAATTGATTGATATTAGCGCAACGGACATTCATCAAATGGAAAACGATATGAAAATTCACTGAGGAATATAAAGTACATATATAATAAACTTATAAAACGTTAGGTAAATTATGGAATATACATACACACACACACATACAGAAATAAACTGCATTCAAAATGTTACAAATTATATACAATATTTGTATTTAACTTATGAGCATTCATTCAGAGAAATGTGTGCATGAATATGTGTGTTTGTCTGTTTGTTTTTTTTTTAAGTAGATCCACTTAAGCATAAAGTAAATGCAGATCCAAGCACAAACAATTGCACTCGAACTAATGAAAACAAATAATAATAAATCATTTAAGAGTTGATGCATTGAAATGTTACCAATTTGTATGATATACATAAAAATAATGATTTACATAAACATATAGTGTTTATACGTACTTTTTCGGCTTCTCATTAAGACATTGATTGTAATTTTAGTTTTTGTTTAGCTTTAACGAAGCGCGAAAGCAAAACTGTTGTTGAAAATGCATTTAAATTACGTCAAAACAAAAAAAAAACATAAAAACAAAAAACGAAGTTATAGAGAAACAACTTGAAAATTAATACATAAATTGTTATAAAATTTAAACAAAAACAAATCGTATATGCACTTTCATTATTTACTGTATTCATATATAGAAAAGCAGAACTAACTAACGTCAAACTGAAGAACAAAACAAATGAAAAAAAAAAACAACATTAATTGAAATTATTCATTAAAGTGACAACAAAAAAGCAATATTTAAACAAATGTTTTACTGGGCATAACTGGGCAGGTACATAATAACAGATACTATTATCGTTTATCGCTATTTGCATGCGACTTGACGTTGTCAATTCATCATGATTACTTTACTACCTAAAGCTGCAGTAGTAATACCTCAACTAGTCGCATGTACTATATTCATTGTAATCAGCTCACCTTGAATTCGGCCAACAGCATGCACCCAACATTTACACTTTTCGCCCATTCGCAATTTCACGTTTAACATTTCGCATTTCACGATTCCCCTGTTCACATTGCAACGTCACTGTGTACACATTTATCAGCCGCACTGACCCGCACAATACAGCGCAGGCGCGTTCTCGTATTTACTCTCAGAAGCGCTTCCTCTCTTACTCTTGCTCCCGCTGATTCTCTTTGAACTCACCCGCTGTCATTCTGTCTATCGGGTACACCGCTCTCAGCTAGTTCCCCCTTCAGTTCGGATGCAATCGCCCAAGAAAAGAAAAAAAAATCAACTTGAACAAACCTAACTAAGCCTCATGGAATTTTGTTAATTTTTACGTAAATAGCCCATTAAGCTGTAACAATACCACATCGTCACAGGGCTGTACGTATCGTAAACTTATAAATATCAAGATTTGCTTGAATGTCGTAAGTATCGGAACAATAATTGGCATTTGAACATAGCACGATCACAAAGCTGTAGCCTCTCCCAAACTAAATATCGTAATCGGAATCTTCCGATAATGATCCCAAAGCTCGTTTCCAAATGTGAGTCATGAATTAAATATACTACGTATTCGCTAATCCATTTTTAGAGCCTGGATTTACTAACCTGAAAAAGCGTCCATTAACTTTGTGCAAAAGTTCTGTACAACAACACCATCTCCCTCTCTTAAGATCAGTTTAAACATTCCCATTAATCTAATCTTAGCATTCCCCCATTAATCTAATGGGTATTAGTAAAGCGATTTAAATTAGTCCCAGATTAAAGTGATTCTTGATTAGCTAGCGGCTTCAACCGCTCATCAACTCTTTCTTCGTTCTTCCACTGTTCGTACTTCGACATCTGTTATTGATATCGATTGGCGTAGAAACTGTACATCGAATGTAATATACTGACCCGTAAAAACTATACTGTTCCGAAAATACCAAACCCAGGGTTCTTTCTATAGGGTTACGTCCCAACAGTTGACATTTTTTTAGCTCAGACCAAATTAGAAAAGAAACACATTACATACATAAATAAAAATTCCATACGCTAAATGGATTTATGGCACTTTTTTGTTGTATAGGAAAAAAGGAAAAAAAAAAGAAATCACTAATACAATAACGTTACCCATTATATTAAGAAATTAAAAGATTTATATTTTTGTGACTATAGTATAA
>JBANCZ010003539.1:0-12303 GCA_037040025.1 Sphaerogastrella javana | reverse complement strand
GTAAAAATACCAGGATGCAGACTGAGCGCAATTGCCAAGAACCTGAATAAATATGATTGTTAACAATTTGTCGTTGCTGTATAAAATTTTAATTGTTTCTGTTCGTTTAAGCAATACTTTATGAATTTTTTTTTGTGTTTTATGTTGAGCATGTAGTTTAACTACGATTGTGCCGATTGCCATCTCCGCGTCGCACCACATCCTTGTACTCATCCATACGTCGCATACGGGCCAAATATTCCGGATCATCGTCCTCTACCTGTTGCTCGACAACGGCCTTCTCCTGATCTTCCTGTTCATTGGGATCCATGGCAGCAGCAATGGCCTTTTCTTGATTAATTTTTGCCATTTTCTGCTCATCCGGGAAGATGCCTTCATCAACGCGCTGCTGGTAAAACTCATCGACGCTCATGACGGGTAAACTGGGATAACCCAAACCGAAAACTGCTTTCTGAGCAGCATTGCGTGTTATAATGAATGGTTGCAACGGTTTTGGCTTGGCTTTCTCTTCATGGTGATGATGGTGTTGATGTGGTCCATGGCTGTGACGATGCCCAGATCCCGGTTGCTGTGTTGTGGCTGGATTTGGATTCCGCATTGGTGCCGGCTCTCCTGCATTCATATTTGATAGACGCATGTTAACCATCTGTTTCATTACACGCAGGCTGTCCAGCTCCTGCTTGGCATCAATGATGCTTTTTTGTAGATATTTCAAAAAGAATTCACGTCGCACTTCATCATCCGCAGTTTTGTTCTTGACGGCATTGCTCATCTTGGTCACATACTCATCAATTTCCTTCATCTTGCGATACTGTGCGATCTTATCATTTCGATTAAATGCAGCTTCCATCAGTTCGCGCTGTTCGCTCTTCTGCTGTGCCGCATCGGTTTTTTGGTCCACATCGGTTTTCTTTTTCGGTGCTTCGCACAGTTCGTATTCCTGGCAACGTTGCAGATGGTCATTGAAATAGATTTCAGCCAAGTCTAGCATTTCTGTGCTATCCAATTTGTTGATTTTTGTGGACAGCTTGCCCAGAAAGTAGGGGAGCAGCATAAATGGTAGAGAATCTGTAGAGACCTCATCGATCAACTCATTGGAACTGAACATGCTCACTTGATTGACAACAACAGTTGCCTGCTCAAAGTGGCCAATTGCAGTTTTCAATTTGTTCTGCAACAGAATTATAAACAATTTACAAAAATGCGCAACAACAAATACAAATGTTTGCCCACCTGAAATTCGGTGCCATTGAAAGGCAGCTCAGTAACTTCGAGCTCATCCACGAGATTCCATCCATTTAAGAATATATCTGAAAGTTTCTTTTCATCGCCATTCGAGTCCACAGCAGCATTGGCTTCAGCCATTGCGTTAAATATTTAATAATTGAAACTAAACGAACCTTGGAGAATTTACGAATGTATTTTCAAGCCGCTATCAGCAGCTGTTTGACAGGGTTGAGCAGTATTAACAGTGCTGCCCATCAATTAACACGACAGTGTTGTACAACGTACGAATGTGTTGAAAAACATGTATACATATACTTTTAGTACGCAGCTCAATCATAAAATGAAGTCATTTTAAAACTGAAACTAAGATAGGATCTGTTACATAATGCTGATTCATGCCATTTTTTAAATTAATTTTTAAAATGAACTCGAGCGTCATTTTCTATTTTACTTTTATTTATTGCATATAAAAGTCATTGTATATTGTAAATGTTTGAGAAGCGGCGTCTTTGTTCCATGGATTTGTTAGTTCTTTAGTCTCTTGAGGATGGTAACTGGTTGTTTAGCCCTTAAGTGTTGCTTCTAGCTCTTGGTTAGCTACAAGTTCTTTGATAATGTCCAATCCACCAATGAGCTCGCCATTAACATACACTTGCGGATAGGTGGGCCAATCGGAATAGCTCTTTAAGCCTTGACGTACTTCCTCGTCCGATAAGATATCAAAGGTCTCGTAAGGGATTCTAGAATTTTATACATTGATAGAGAAATTCGAAATATATTATGTATTTAGCAAATGTACGTACTTTGTGTCGTTAACAATAGCGATTAGCTGCTTGGAGAAGCCACAGCGCGGCGCATTGCGATCGCCCTTCATGAATATCATGAGCGGCGCCTTGTTTATTAGCGCCTTTAAACGCTCTTCCAAGGTTTGTCCCGTAGCAGCTGCACTGCTAGCACTTTCTGCCAGTTTCTTAGACTTGCTGCTTATCGCTGCAATATCCACACCGTCCACACGATCCACAGCGGAGCCTTTGCTAAAGAATATAACTGTTGGCACCGCATCGATCTAAAGAAACAACATTCTACTGAAATTCCATCCTTGCCTTAACGTTTCTTATTTACTTACCTGGTGTTTCATTGATATTTCAGGGAATTGTTCAGCATTAAGCGTAATGAATTGCAATTTATCACCCAGAAAGTTAGCCAGCTCCTTGAGCACATCGTTCACCTGGCCGCATTGCTCTGCCCATTCAGCTGAGAATAGCACAACAGTTGTCTTTTCAGAATTTATATAGTTGTTGTATTCTTCGGAATTTCCAACAGTTAGCACGGACATTTTATTTAAAAAGTTGAATGTAGTATGTACTTGTGAAATTTTTTAACCTTTTAAAAGAAAATGAAGCTGAAGTTACTATTCAGAATGTCAGCTGTTGAACAGTGCTGCCCAGCAGTAATTTGTTTTCAGTGTTACAAGCCGGACGGAATAAATGTTATTTAAAAATTAAATTAAGTCAAATATTTTTTTAAAAAAGAAACAATTCCAAATTTTTTGAAAACGCCAAGAGATTTCACATTTTAATTACACTTTTTTATAGTGCGTGGCCGTGCCATCAAGTGTTGGTAAACGTCGTAGGCGTGATATCAAATATTAATCGATTTGTACGGAGCAGCACAACACGTGCGCCCTCTCTCGCGTTCAATACACACGCCAAAGGAATTTTCGCAAAAGGAAATATCCAGAGAATTGAACGAAGTTGTATTTATCAACTATGGTAACTAAAAAAAGACCGATTAAACGTAGCGCCCCGTTGGCTGCTATTGAATCGGAGAGCCTGGAGGATATGGACGATGGTGTTTCACAGCCGAAAATTGCCAAAAATGTGATGGTTGTTGCTCAAGAAGTGCGAATTATACGCGCTTTGTCCTGCAATGACTTAAACATACGCAATCGCCAGTTGAAGAAAATGCGTAGATGGTTCCAGTTGCGATCGCAAACCTTGTATCCGTTTAACGAAGAAGACTTTTTGAGGATATGGAAGGGATTGTACTACAACGTATGGTTGTCGGACAAGCCACTGGTGCAGGAGGACCTGGCCGAAGAGTTGGGCAAAATGGTGGACGGCTTTAATGGCAATACAGCATCCAGTGTGGCATACTTTAGTGCCTTTATGCAGACCATGTGCCAGGAATGGTGTGGTTTGGATCAATGGCGCATGGATAAGTTTCTTATGTTAATACGTCGCATGCTGCGTTATATGCTGCGTCTGCTCAAGAAGAGCAAGTGGTCGCCTGAATTAATAGGACTGTTTAACGACAGCATGCTGAAGTCTGTACTGGCTGAGCGTCCCAAAGCCCGTGGCGTCACCATGCACTACATGGACGTGTTCTTTGAGGAGTTGGCCAAGGCAGCCAATGAGGAGATTACTGCTGAGCAGGTCAATCTGTTTTTACGACCATTTGTACGATATATGGGTACACAAAAAGATGCCAAGCTTGTGGCGCAGTGCCGGACACGTGTGCTTTATCATTTGCTCTATCAGACGTCGTTGGGACGGGAGTACGGTGAGAAATATAAGGCATGGAAAGAAATGGGATTCCCGACCGCATCTATAGATGATTTAGAGAAACTCGATTCTGGGTTTGATGAAGACGGAGAGGAGACCGAAAACCAGGAACCAGATGGCACAACTCTTGATCCACGCGCAGGAAATGTGGATGTTATTATGCCAGAGCTACCGCTCAATCCGGACTGTGTGTTGGACGAGTTGCAGACACTGTTACGCACCCAGGATTATAACAGCAAGCGTCGCAAGGGATTGCGTAGGTTAATAGAGGTCTTTGAGATATATGCAAGAGGTGAATTCCCGCTGGGTGTGCGCAATATGCCCAAGCCGGAAGGCACAACATTAGCAGAAATGGTGGAGCAGAAAATTACTGATGCGGATGATTTTGAGGAAGCTAATTTTGGCACGAATCGTAACCTTAAAAAACTAAGCAAATCGAAGCGTAAACGTCTGCTCAAATCTATAAACTTTGATGAGGTAGCCGACGATGATTACGATGAGGTGCTAAACAAGGCAATGTCTGACGGCATAGAAAAGCAAGAGAAACGCATTAAGAAGGCACGTTCCAGCATGAATGATGCCTGGGTTGTAGAGGATGACGACAATGAACATGAAGACGAAGAACAAGAAGAAGAAATGCCACAGCAAAAGGCGATGAAGGTGAAAAAGCAAAAACCAGCCAAACAGCAGACGGAATCATCCAAACAAATGCAGCTAAAACAACAACCGATGAAACAGATTGAAACGGAAACCAAACAGAAGACCCAGGAGCCAACTAAGCATCAAGCTAAGCAGCAAACGAAAGAGCAAACCAAGGAGCAGCCTAAGGAACAGCCAAAAGCTCAATCCAAGCTGCAGCCTAAGGAATCAAAGCAAACTACAACGTCCAGCGAAGAACCAACAGTCACAATTAAAAAAGCAGCAAATGCAAGCAACGACGAATGGAATAAACCATTACAGCCTGGCGAGGAAGAAATCTTTGTGCCGTCGAGGAAACAGCAAATAATAAATGCTAATAAGAAACTGACGGTGCCACCTGTTGCAACTGCTCAGGCTACACCCATGGGCATAAAGCCGACGGATCGCTTTACTCCAATGACGGGTAGTGGTCGCAAACGGGTCAGGATCATGACCAAGTGCAATAGCGCATATCCGAAGAGCGATTACTATCGCCAGTTGAAAATGTCGCCGGATGTGCCATATGATGCAAATCGTTTACCTGGCAAGAGTGCGCTGAAGCCACATGTGCTGCCCGGTCCCATCCATCCAAACTTTCGGAAACCCAAACGACTCTTCAACGATACGCTATGACGCTGTGCACGTTGGCTAGGACTGGACTGTATGAATTGAGGGAATTTTAGCAGAATGTATCGACAGCTTCCAGATCCGAATATATCTAGTTAATAATCCATTGACATTTAGCTACCCATATTTGTCCTGCTTACATCAATAGTTTAGCTTATCTTACCTATTCACAAGGAGAAGAATTAAAGTGCATCAGTAGTAAATATATATTATACATACATACACATATATTGTGCAAGTAAATACATTATACAATATATCCATTATATATACGTACATATATTATTTAGATTTGTATATGTGCTTATTACGTTTCCCTATCTAATTTTGCTGGTAGTTGATTTACTTTTCATTTCAGTTAATCATGAATTTGAAATTTATAATATTTGATGTGGAATAAAATAAAACTATTTTAACATTTAAAATTCATGTTGACTTTATGGTTGGGATAAAGGGAGTTTTTTTGGTATTTCAGCACACGGTCTGCAATAAACAAAAAATTGTGATTTAAAAAATTAATATAAAATAAAGTAGATAAAAAATGTCGTACATTCAACATTTCTTTTTAAATTAATTAATATTTTTTTCTTAATAATTCAAGAATAATTTACCAGACCACGTTTAAGCCTTTTTCATAAAAAAATCCAGAATAATTTTACAGGCTACAATGTTTTATTTTTAATCAGGTAAAATATCTGAATATAATTTTCACTCAACTAAGGCGTATAAAAAAAACTATGCTCAATATGGAAAAACAGCTCATTTCTCTTAAAATGCATCTGAGTGGAGTTTGAACTTGAGCGTGAGTTGTACTCAAAAATATTTAAGAGCATTGAGCAGGTGTGCAGTTAGTGAAGATGCACTCCACTCATCCATGAGTTGAGTGAGTTAAGCATAGTTCAGCTGATTTTAAGGGAGAGTCCGCTCAATGCACTCGGGCAGATGTTGAACTAAGAGAGAGTTCTTGTGAGTTGAGTAGAAAATTTGGGCTCAGGATTCAATGAGTGATTAAAAAAAAGCTCAGATAGTTCAAGGGGTAAATGACAATTGAAATGAATAAAATTGAAGAGAAATAAATGACTGGGATATTCATATATCATATTCATTGCATAGAACAAAATAAATTATTCTTAAACTCATGAAGTATATTAATTATAAATATATTTAAAACCTATTATTTTTAAAAATATTTTCGATGAATTCGATTTTCCGTTTTGTTTTAAATGATACCCTGAATTAGCTAAAGTATTTTACTTATTTGTCTTTCTATACAATTTATTATTGTTGCGATTTAGCATTTCATTTCAACTGTCTGTTAAAAAATGCATTTAATTTTATTCTTGACGGCATTTGCATATTTTATTTTGATTACAGTTTCAACAGTTTTACAGGAAAGGGCTTGATGGTGAAAATCAGTATGTATATCTATTATAATATACTATAACGTATTTGTTTTACGTATTGTGGTAAATAAATTTCCGATAAACACAACAAAAGCACATCATAAATTTTCATTAAACGCAAAGAAAAAAAATATAATAATACTATCAAAAGTGTATTCAAGTGGTTTGAGTAGTTGGGTACGATTGTTTATTACAATTTGGTGGTAGACATTTAATTTCCTTGAAGATAACATCTGTTAAATGCATTTTAAACACAATTCAACAAATTGAGTTGCAGCACAATGAACAAAAAAATATTCAAATATAGCCCAAGGATGAGCACTGCAATCGACTCCATCCATGGAAGGAGGGAGGTGGTGTATTCACTCGCTTGTTCCTGTTGACAAGTCGTTTAAGTTTTGGGTTTTAGCTTAGCTAACAAATAGATACACTCACTTGAGTTCTCTCGATGTCTCTCCATCAGGGCAACAAACTATTCAAATACGTATTCTTATATACACCCCCAAGGATTCGACAACTAGTAGTATGTCTCTGCTGCCCGACTGTCTGCCATTGAATGCACTACACTGCTATGGCCTGGCCTGGCCTGGCCTAGTCTGGTCTGGCCTGGTCTGGCCTGCTCTACTATGCACATCTTGTGTATTAAAACTTGTCGAAATTTTATTCAATTTACGTGCACTTAAGCGACGATTGTGCATTAAGATGCTATACACTCTCCCTTACAATCTCTATCCCTCCCGCTGAAGCTCTATCTATCCATCCATCTATAATATGTACACACCATGCACACACAGATATATGTTTGCTTGCACTTTTGTATACCTAGATCTATATATACATATATATATATGTATAGTACGATGATGTATAGTGAGCATGACGCACCACTTGCACTGTTTTCTCCATTTAATGCAACGTAACAGATACGGACATGTGTTGATGTCGCTGCTAAAAGAAGAAAATGCAACAAACGCAAAATTCTTGAGAACAAAATGTATACAAAGTACACAAAACAAAATATATTAAAACAATATTTTAAATACACAAGGGATATAGAAATACATCACATTTGATTATATATTTTCGCATCTTATAATAATTATTATTAATAATTTTCGACCTTAACTATTCTTATATATGCCATGCCATCAATTTGATTTTAAAGCTGAACAACTTTTCATTTCTAGAGCATTTGAAAAGTGACTTACTTTTACAATTCGCTTGGCATTGATTGCTCAACTATTCACTGTACTATTTATAGTTACTTGTGCTATTTTTAGTAACCAAATAGAACACTTTAAGCTACATTTAAACAAATCTAAACAAATCGTAATAGTTGAGCATAACATAAAGAATGCATGTCATGCAGTTCAAGCGTATAAAAGGCTTTTCGAAGCATTCCAAATGAATAGTTGCAGCGCGAAAGATGAGACAAACTGGGATGCTGATCATCTCTTTGATCTTAAGGATATCAATTGTTATATGTGAAGATGTCATAAATGTTTCCTGTCATGCTGATGAGCGTTGTGTGGACATGTCGCACTGTAGGCAGGATAATGAGACTTTTTATCCTACACACTTTTATCCGGACGATTGCGAGATGTTTCATATGTGTTGTCGTATGAATGATACGGTAATAGTATTATATATACACATATATATTCATGTTGAATATAATGTATACTCTGCAGCTCCCAGTGTCCAATATAACAATGATTGCTGCCAGCTGTGGCTCACGTTGGCGTTTGGAGCAACCTCGCAATCGTTCACATTTTGAGCCGCATGAAGCTAAGTTCTCGGAGTTCCCCTGGTTAGTTGCCATTTATGGTGCTGGCTCCGCTGCTCGTGGCTATCTATGCAGTGGTGCACTGCTAACATCAATGGTGGTGATTACAGCGGCGCACTGTGTGCAACAGGAGACGGCAGAGACGCTGCAGCTGGTCGCAGGCGAATGGGATGCGTTAGGTACGCATGAACCTCTACAGAATCAGCAGCGGCAAGTGGAAAAGTTGCTTTTGCATCCGAACTATACACAAACACCGGCAAGTCATAACCTGGCACTGCTCCTACTCAAGCCAGAGACTCGCTTTGTGTCACAGCTGCACATACAAAGGATCTGCCTGCCACCCCCACAGTTCGTCTACAACAACAGCCGATGCTATGTAGCAGGTTGGCGTCGTCTTGATTTCGAACGCAACGAAACGTTGCCCACAAAATGGCCACTGATTGTGCTGCCAAAGGATCAGTGCGCCTCCAAATTGCGTTTGTCCATATTGGGTCGCCGTTACTCTTTGAATAATACGCTACTCTGCACTGGCGGCGATAAGCATGATTTTGTGTGCAATGATTTGGATGGAGTCCCTTTGATGTGTCCTGTACCTGGCAGTCCGGAACGTTTTGTGTTAGCCGGACTACTGGCACGTGCAGCACGTTGTGATGGTCCACAAATGCTTGGCATCTATACAAACATCAGGTATTATATACCCTGGATAGAGAGTACCCTTAACCAGCAGAATTTAACATTTGAATAGCATTCATTTTGTGATTCAAATAAATCATGAATCTGTAAATAAAAGTTTATTAATTTCCAGTTACCATATAACTTGCAATTGATTATTATTTTTATTAATAATTTACCGCGAAAATTGACATGTTTACATGCAGAAATTATGAGAAATCCATTGCCAAAGTCTGTTCCCAATCCGTTGACTGCATTTTACGTAGAATAATCCATTTAATGTCTGAAATAACAGACTGTAGTTAAGCTATATAAACCAATTGTGTATAGAGTTTCTGTTCAGTTTATTCTCGGTTAAGCACTGCATATTATCATTCTTTCGAAATGTTTCCATTCCGTCACTTGGTAATGGTTCTTTTAAGCTTAGTGCTCATAGCCGAGGGGCGGTTCGAAGGCCCAGTGAATGTAGATATCACACGCTGTAGTAAAAATTGTAAGAGAAAATTTCTGAACAGGCTCGTTAAACTGGACAATGCTGATCAGTCATCAGACATCTCCATCTATATAATAACTTTGCTGATGTTGTGTCTCTCTTTGGGAATCTTCGTGGTTCGCAAACGTTGGCTACGAATAAAATATCACCAAAAATGATTGTGAATATAAAATTAACAATATATAATTAATATATAGAATAGAACATAAACTTACCATAGATTATTGGTTTTGTTACATTTTAATCAAGATTAAAGACCGCTAACAAATTGAAATATACCGAACAGGATGCAACTATCGTGTGACATTTTTTACTGTATGTCGTAGCTAGTATAATATCGCATGCCACAACTTGGATTAAATGCTCCCAAAGGTGTGACTAACTTAAGTGGAGTATTCGTTTCGTTTCCATTTGAATGGTGGCTACCTAAATCCTGGACAGATAACTTATTAATTGTGCACATGGGCCAATTGTGTGTCAACTGCCGGCTGTTCATATCCATCCTTTCGTCTTTTACTCCTTTTGTTTCTTTTTTTTGTTACTTTGCTGCTTTTGGTGCACATTTGTCTTGTCGCGCCTTTTGGCCCATGTCCGTAACCGGAAACTGACATTTTTGGGTGTATCGTATATGAGGTGGTAGTGAAAGAGAGAGAAAGTTGGTGTTGCCACTTGAATTATGGCCAAGATAGAGACGGCTTTAGGTTTCCTTTTTTTCCTTTTTGTCTTATTTTGGGTGGTCGATGCTTTGCATGTCGCTGTCCACCCGCTTTGGTCGTCTAAATTGAAAATTGAAAAATTGCTTATTGCAATTTGTTGCCACAATCGGCTGACCATATACACCAAAAATGGCCAAAATGGCCATCGGTTGCCATAACCATGGCCCATAGTTGGTATGGCATCGTAACACTCTGCTACCGTTATACGCTCTTTTGCGCTTTTGAACTTCCGTACAGCATTTTGGCGCTTAGCACGTGCCGCCAAGTCCAGAGTGTCCAGAGACCCAAGCACGAGTCCGTTTAAATGTCCACCACCCGCCCTGCCAATTGAAGCGCCTGCTGTTGCTTTTGTTGCTTCTGCTACTGCTGCTCCTGTTGTTGCCTCTCCTGGCTGAAGCTACAGCTGCTGTTTCTGTTGTTGTTGCTCTTTTCTGTGCGAGAGAATTTAGCAATATAGTTGTACACCCTACATTTAAGGGTATCATGGATATTTGCAGGCATTTGGGCAGTACAAAGGAAATCCCAAGGGATTCATATCAATCTAAAATATAAGAATATAGTTAAAAGTAATCTCTATAATGTATACTCCCATTTTTGCATAAGATTCCATATTGATGCTCCTTAATTCTATTTGAAATGTTGTTTTCATTATTGAAGGGTATGTTAAGGTTGAGCTTTGAGCATTGTTGCCTTGCTGCTGCACTTGTTTCGTTTGATGTGCTTCATTCTGGCACTATCTGGGACAGAAGAGGCAGCCAGGAACTGCAATGGTAAAACGGCAAAACGGCAAATGGCAACTGGCAACTGGCAAATGGTAAATGGTAAATGGTAAATGGCAACTGGAAAAGCGAGAAGCGCAAAAGAAAATGGTAAACTTTTGCATATTTTGTACTTTATGCTTGAAATATTTATGATCTCATGCAATTTGTGGCTTACTTTTGGTCCAGCGAACTGTCTGGGGCAGTTTGTCTGCTCTTTTTCCATAGAAGAAACGGATGCTCTTTCCAGCTCAGTTCCTCTTCTCTGCTCTTTCCAGCCGTACCACCGTTCGACTGTCCTTCTAGTTGTTTTGCAAAACGTGGTCCATGGTGCGACGTGTCTGCCAATCTGTGAAATATGCTGCTAATGCACTTATTGCCATGGCTATTGAATTTATGTGGCAAGCGTCTCAGTGTTGGTGTTGGTCTCGGTCTCCGTCTCCGTCTCAGTGACTACAACTCGGACTCGGACTTAGCCTCAGACCCAGACAGTATGAGCTTGTGCTTCGACTTGTACTTGGAAAGTTGCATCTCGTAGAGTTGTGGCCTCTGTCTCTGTTGCAATTTAAAACAAGTTTTGTGGCCAAAGTTGAACATGTGTCCAGCACTCAGCCTAATTGTGTGGCCTTTGCATCATTTCCAACTTTGCACTTGTGCCACTAATATCAACAAGAATACATCTTTATGTATTTACTGCGTGCGTGTTTCTTTCTAAAGCAAATTCCATCATTTGCGTCAATATCAACTTGCAAATTCTATTAATTTGCGCGATAAGCTATTTATCGTTATCGATTTAATACTAGACGCCTGTCTGTTAACACTGAAGACTGTTAATAACAGAGCGTTTAACAGCACACGCAACTGTTATATGAACGATCACTGAAAATTAGTACATGAAAACTATTTAATTTTAATATCATGATTTACATTGCATTTAAACGATAAATATATATATAAACAATTTCTTGTTAATTTGCACCTTAAATAAATCGATTATTTCAATATATATATATATGGAAGCTGCAGAATTAATACCATATTCTTTGTTTCCACTGTGACATTTGAATTTTTAACTTAGCTGTCGCCGACGTGACCCGGGCAGATTAATTGCCTAGCCAGGATTGGGATTTGCCTGTCTGGCCAAAAGCTGAGCAGCGAGAAATAGCAGCAGAAGTGGGAGTATCTAACTGTTGCCCGTTTTTGCAGAGCAACAGCAAAAAGTCAGCGTGGCAGCCTAATTTATGGTGCACTAAATGAAAAAGCCCCCCAAAGTGCATTTTAAGTTACGATTCGATTTGTTTCGATTGGATTTGCTACGATTCGAGTGGCATTCAGTTCCAGTTCACAGTGTTCATTGTGTGTGTGTGTGTGTGTGTGTG
>JBANCZ010003538.1:0-12303 GCA_037040025.1 Sphaerogastrella javana | reverse complement strand
GCGTGTTAAGGGCGTTTGTGTGGGGAGAGGAGAGAGAGAGAGAGAGAGAGAGAGAGAGAAACAGAAAGAGATAGAGAGAGATAGAGAGACTCTTCTGGATGGGGCAGTCTGCCCTCCTGCCAGTTGATGCCTGCCAGTTGGACGTGGGACTTAGAAACTGGAATCTGGGATTCGGGCTTTGGTCTGTGGGGTGCTGCTGCAGAAGTTGTGCGAGTTTGAACATGTCATTTAAGTAATTTCATTTAAATCTTGACTAAGCCTGCAATGCGAGTCGAAACAAAGCGCATTAAATTGTAATGAGGCAACCACAGCATAGGAATTTTCATTCCAATTTATTTCATGTGTCGCATTTTCTTTTTCTGTACTCTCGGTTCGCTATTGGCAATGACAAGGTCATGGTCTTACCAAGCTGCCTAAAACGTTAACATATTATTTATTGTTGTCGTACTTTATGTTCCTTTTTGTGGGTTACATAAAAAAACAATGAAAATTGCTTTCAATTACGAGCGCTATAGCCGATGTGGGGTTCGACTAAGCAAATGTTTGAAGTTATAATTGAGGCGACATACTCATTATACTTCAAACGAAAGAGTTCTATACATTGACTGGGGATTAACATGAGCCTGTATATGTATCACGCTTAATTACACTATGCTAAAAAAACCGATTTGGAGGTTTGAAATCCTATTGCTTTTCATACAATTGTAAGTGAGTTTGGATTAAGTAAATATATTTACAAATATTCTATTTAACGCTCTACATTGTTGAACATTTTTAAATATATGTTTCGTAACCATCATCATTTAAAGATCATTAAAAATATTACTAAAAATATATTATTATTTGAAAATTGTGTTAGTCCGCTTGAACAGTTTCTCATAACATAATGAGGCATACCACATCCACATCCTTCAACTGTGCTTCGACTAAATAAATATATTAAAAAAATATTCTAATTAACCCCTTACTTTTTTTAATATTTTAAAATACGATTTTGGTAACCATCTTTATGAATTCAAAAGAACTATAAATATACCTTAAAATACATTATTTTTTTAAAAAGTTGCTCATGACATAATTATGCATTCCAGATCTAGAAGTATATTTATAAATATATGTATATAAGCATCTAATTGCATAGATTTAGTAGCCTAATTATCATAAGCCTAGGATCTGTGGTTTAAGTTGACCTTATCCTTTGACCAGGTCTTGGCATTTTCTTTTACTTATTATTATAATTATTATTATTATTATTATACATATCTGTTTGGTATTGTACCGCCAACACGCCACGTGTTAATTGCCAGATGAAGAAGGCCTTTAAGACTGGGAGTAACTTGTAAACGTCAGCCAGATACTATAGCTGCCACCTCGCCAGCTCAACAGGCAAATCGAAAAGCTGGCAATTACATTACGCATACGACACGTTGGCAAAGCAGTATCACGCAGAGGCTGCCGCAGACGTTTATAGCTCTCTGTGTGCGTATGTGTTGATGTTTATGTATAAGTGTGAGTATAAGTGTAAGTATAAGTGTGTTTGTGTGTGTATCTGTGTGTGTGTGTGTGTGTGTGTATGGGTGTGCTTATATGCCTTTGCGGTATGTGCGTGTATATGGCACAGCATCTACTTAATCAGACAATTATGTGTCGCTAATATTGATATAATCTTGAGCTTAATGCTTTTAATTTAGCTCGTAAGCAGTTGAGGGTAATATCTGACAATCTGCATGTGTACACCCCCTCAAACCTCCGTTACTTAATCGTTTGTTTCCCGTGCAATACCTTTAAACGGTGCACAGCTTTAAATTTATCCCCTTTGTGCATGTGTATGGTTTCAATAGTTTTTTTTTTCGGATTTACATTCGACCTTTAACGTTTTGCGTGGTCAAATGGTTTCAATTCACTGCATGTTGCCCTTGTTCTAATAGTTGGTATAAATTTTCATTTAGCCGCATTTTAGAGCTGCATCATTTGCAATTCCCTTGCTGTAGCTACCATTTTAATTAACACCCAGGTAATTGCATTTTAGTGGAGCCAGCCAACCATCCAATCCAAAAATTTCAACTTTTCCAATCAAGCAAAAAATGATTCATTAAAAATCATTAAAATAGTCAAACTTAGCCAAATTCATATAACTAAAATTAAATTAAATGTTGTGTTCAATTAATATAATTTTATTATTATTATTTATTATTATTAGTAATAATTGCACATGTATTATTTTCGTAGTTTCATTGGGTTTATGATGTTTTATTGTTTGTAATGTGTGTTGTTAAATTTGTATTATTTAAATTGATTGAAATGTAAACTTGTTTTCACGGCATTGAAAATATAATATTACAATTCTGTAAATTGATTAAATTAAATAATTTATACAATTCACTCGAACCAATAGTTTCATTCGAATGACCTTTAAAATTGCTATATTGATAATCTATAAATATGCTGGAGTCGGGGCTGCATATTCAGCTGGGATATGTTGCTCTCGCATGCGCTCGACTGTTGTACTCGTTGAAATTGAAATGCGTATTTCGTAGACTCGTTTGACTTTGATGAATTCACATGTCAACGACAGCTTAGATCCTTTTGTATGGGGAAATTAAAATATAAAAGCGGAAATACGTGTACGCTCCGTTAAGTTTGTTGTTGTGAATAGCTCACGAAATTGTGACATACCGCATATCCCACTCCCATTCCCTCTCCAGCTCCAGTGCATCTTGAGATAGAGAATTGTCTAGTTGAGAACTGGTATCCCTACTTAAACGTTAACTCCAACTCCATCTCCAACTCCAACTGTAATTCTGGAAAACTGCTATGGATACTGCTACTGCTGCTTTTGTTAGTTACTCCGTCTGTTGTTCTCTTGTTGGGTTATTGGCACGCAGACAGCATAAACAAATGCAGCAATGGCAACCACAACAACAACCACATCAACAACTACAACACCACCAGCACCACCATCAACAACAACAACAACACCAATAACAACATAGCAAATGTATAACGCTAGATAAGTAATAGCAAATTGCTGGCGTCTTCTTGGCTCCGGCAACTTGGAATGCCTCGAACATGGCAGATACCACCCGGCTGCAATCTAGCGAGCACTAAGTATTTATAGCAGGGTGCTCCTGCTACCTCTGTCCCTTCTCCTGTTGCTGGTTCTCTTGCTGCTGGTGGTTGATCCGTCAGCTCGGTTTTCTCTGCTTCTTTGCCTGGCTGCACGTACCAAGCTCAACAAATATGTATCTCCTAATTACTGCTACGAAAGTCATGCGGCGTTTGCTGTCGTTCCCGCTACCATTCCCGCTACCGTTCCCACTGCCGTTCCCGCTACCGTTGCTTCTGCTGCTGTGGTAATCATGATTTAAGCGCTAAGCTGCTTTACACTTACATCCTCACACCCTACATAATCGTCCATTCCTTTGTTCCACCCTTTGCTCCCGTTTTTTCCTCCATCCCATGGTCGTTTCTACTCCAATTTTGCAACACACGCTTCATGTATGCATGTGCTACGTGACGCTAAAGTTGAAGTAAATCACATAAAAGTCTTTACAAGGCTTTAGCGATACCCCAAAAACGGTTGCTGGCCTTTAAGTTTAGCCTTCAGCTTTTTGGCTGGCAGTCAGATTGTACGGCCACGCCCACTGTACGCCCACAAATGCATATTAAATATGCAAGCGAAGGGCTTTCAAGTGTTTAACAGCCACAAGAAAAAAAAAATGAATGAACAAAATACGAAAATAAGAAGAATGGGCCGCATAAAGGCATTTAAAGTAAATACGTTAAATTCAATTTGTAACTAACACACACAAACACCCACACCCACACTCACGCACACACACGCACGCACACATGGATTTGTACACACATTCCGGCAATGTCAGGCTGCCTGTGGTGGGGTTAACTGCCGGAGGGGTTGCAGGGTATCGGGTAGCCCAACGAAATACCAATAACAAAACACAGAGATGTTTTCAAGTTCTGCTCCTGCCCCCATGGTCTACGAACTCCAAACGGACTCCAGAACAAATGTGCGGCAGCAGGGCGCTACGTAGTGGGTAAGTGGGTGAGTGGGTGAGGGAAAGGACAGGGATTGGGTGCAGGGGTAAGAACTGAATGGAATAACAACAAAGCCATTTACGTGCAGCAGAGCAAAATCTTTGAAGCTAGGAAATAGGCAAACCTGCAAGTCAAAGCGAACAAAAGCGAAAATAGGGAAAACACACACTAAAAAATATACAAATAAAATAAATATGAACGACTGTTTGATACCCTACGGGGAATATTCGTAATATGACCTAGAAAGTTATGAACCATATGAAAAAGTGTTTTATAGAAATGTCTATGCTTTAGAATAAGCGACACCCTAAAGACAGATAGGTTATACCCTGTAGTTATAGAGTTAGTTAGTGGATTTGCTCTACTCTGTCTTCTTGGGTACGTGGTATGAAAAGGTAATCCAGATCCAAAATGCAAAGGTAATGGTAAAAGTGAAGGCAAATCCAAAGCCAAAGCCAAAGGCAAAGGCAAATCATTGAAAAAAGGATAACCCCACACATGTGAGTCAAGGATGTTGCCATCTCTATGCTGAGCTAAGCCATCTACAGCTATATCTTCCTCTATCTCTGTGTGTGTGTGTATGAGTCTGTTTCGCCTTATGGCATTTTGCTATTGCCTCGAGTGATTTACAACAAAATTTGAACAAGCCGAACGGGCATATAAGAAAAGGCAGAAGAAGTTGAAGCCGATGCTGAATGAACAGCTGTGACAGCGGCAGGCGCATCTGAACCGGAAGCGGAAGTGCGTGTAGCTGTAACTGACAAAGCGGCGTCCGTTTGACTTTTATCTGCTCACGGCATAATAAGCAGTGAACTTAGATGAGTTGAGCTAACTTCAGTATCAGTTTGTGACGAGTATTCAATGCGGCGATGTGAGCATTCAGCTGGTCACACCTGGCGTATGAGCAATATTTGCATAAGAACTCGTGTATTCAAATGCAATTTCAGTCATTGCTTGACTTGCAATATGATTTTCTTTGATTGCTCATGTGTGTGTGTGTGTGTGTGTGTCCGTATGTGTGTGTGAGTGTGTGTCATGTTAAATTCAATATTGATGCCACAACTGGAACAAACACGTACATTCTTGTGTGAACGTGTCGACCAAATGCACACATATATACCACACCACATATACTAAATCACTTCTGGTCTCCAGTTACAGCAAATTTGCTTACCAAATGTCAACTGACACCTGACAACTGATTCCTTACGCTTAACGCTTGACAGACCCAGCAAATGGACAATTGAATTTACCGTTAGGCACTCCTGCTTGACCACGTCTCAGCGCACAAAAATGCAATTATATTTGCTCAGGATTCAACATTCAACATTGAACAAAGGAACATCCAATAGTTTTTTATCCGTATGTATTTCACATGACTACAAATCACACTGGACACCTGCACCTTGTTTTTTTAGGCTGTTCTTAGCCAAGGAATAATATCAAGCCCGAAGCCTTAACCGTACTCAAAGATCGAAACCGATATCGGAATGATTTTTTAATCCAGGGAATGATTCCAAAACCGAAATCGTAATCGTAACCGTTTAAACCATTTCATTTTCAAAAACGGAAACCGATATTTCAATCTTTCGAATATCAAAATCAATGGCGGAACGTTATTTTTAATCGGTTTCATCAGTAAGTTTAGTTCCTACACCCAAGTCTTAATAAACACTTTCTATATGCTCACACAACTCCTTTGAACTTCGTTCAAATCACAAGGGTGTATCAAAACTAAGGTACTAGTTTAATGTGGTGAAATTTACATATTATGGCATGCCACATAACTTTCTTACAATTCCATAAAGGCAATGCACAGAATCTCATAATTATGGAGATTTTTTATCGAATTTCCATAAATTTGTTGGTGTCGCCTATTCGTCGTCATAATCAGAAATTCTTGCCCAAAGGATCCAGAAAAACAAGCTGAACCTACAGCACATCTATCATTCAGACTGGCGATTTATTGCCATGACATTGCACAGGGTGCCAGTGATGCATGGCGTGGCTATTTTAAGTGGCACTTGGATCAGAAGTTCACCATATGGAAGAGGTTAGAACATTTCGAGTGTTGCCAAAAATAGGCGGAAATCATCATTTTTCCAATTGTTGATGGTCGAATAGACGAAAATAGACAGTAGATGAGCTTGTAAGGCTCCACACATAAAGGTCCTTTAACTTGAACTGACAGAAAAAGTGAAGTGAACTTCTAATTGCTGTGCCATACTCAGAGAAACCCCCAAAGGACACAGAACGAGAAATAAGCTACGAGAATAGAAGTGACAACAACAGCAATGACAATAAAAATGATAAAAAAAAAAAATGGCATCAAGAAGAACAAGGAGAAAACGCAAAGATGAATATGAAGACGTTGCCTGTGAATCAATCAGATTCGTATATATATACTTCTAATCAAATAATGTTGCCGGTGCCATAGTAATCGAATTTGGACTCCAATGGGGCACACCACAAGGCACAGGAATTAAAAGACACGCACAACAAGAGCCATAAATAGCAAGTACACACACAGAGAGATATATATATACATATATATTGTATATATATATATGAAATATGATAAGGAAATTGCATTTGCCAAGCCAAAGGATGCGAGTATTGTACTCGCATTTATACTTTTTTGCTCCTTTTTCTTCGCTTAGACAATGTTTGAGGCGAGCATAAAAGTTAATGACTTTTGACATCTTTCCCTGCAAGTCAATAGCCGAAAGTCACAGCCGAGAGTTAAGGCGAAAGTATAAAAATATAACAACAAGTGACACCAAACAGTAGGGACGGTGTCGTACACCGTTGACCTACTGCCTCCTTTACTATATTTGTTTTATCCAATAATTTGAAGCATAAAGTCATGTCAGTCATACATAATCCAGTAGAATATTTTTCATATTTTAAACGTATACACATTAAGTATTATATTTAGCAATTATACACTTTATGACTAACATGGTTTAGGACCGTCCACTAGTGGTAAGGAAATCAGAAATACCACCCGCGGTATCACAATGGGCCTATTATGGCCTAAGTGTTCAGGGCAAGCCTGAAGCCGCCGAACCTAACCTAACCTAAGTATTATCTCTGTTTTAGACTGTTGGTAGTTTAATAATCGTAATATACCCTTTATTCCATTTAAGTACCATGCCAAAGTACAATAATAACAGCAACATAGCGAGTGATACGACCAACGCACAGTAAAAATCGTAAAACAAATTTTATATGCACTATAGACATTGGACGGATAACACGATTTCTCTGCTCCTTTTGTACATATAAGTGTGAAATATTCTGAATAGTTGAATGTCATCTCCATTAACTAAAATCTAATAATATGCATAAAATTAATAAATATTGAATATACGTTTTTATATAGAAACATATTTCAAATAATTTATTAAATTGATTTTCATTTCATTTAAGTTCATTCTCATTTTATTTTTAATGTCTTAAATATATTTGAATAACTTAATTCCTAAATTTATATGGTACATATATTTGGGTCAATATGTTTGAACTTATAGGCATAAATGAAGTAAATTAATGATGTTAGAGCATGCAAATATCGTCGACTAGGTTTCAGTTCTTACAATGACTGAGTGAGCTAATATATATTGTGAATGTTGCGGAAAAGTGTCAGACACCTAACCTAAAGCTACACAGGCTGCAGGTCGACGACGTCCCCTAGCAGCAATAACAACCACAACAACAACAACACCAACAACATCAACAACAACAACAACAACAGCAACATCAGCAACATGAACAACAACAGCAACAGTTGAGCTAAAGCAGCACTGCAACAGACCAGAGACCAGAGACCAGATGCTTCTGCTGGGTTGTTCTAATATTCTGTGGTAAAACAATGCGTTCCTAAATGTATAAAAAAACGTTTTAACGCCACAGTCAAAACAACAACAACAGCAACTTGAACAACAACAACAACAGCGGCAACAGCAACAGCAGCAGCAGCAACAGCAGGCAGTCAGTTGTCGGCAGGGGCGATGTAAACAAAGCCAAGTGCAGAGCAGTGCGCAGACGCGTGGATAAAACTTCGCTGCTGGCGGATAGACGGATAAAGCCATTGACGGATAACCAAAGTGCTGGGAACAGTTTGAAGCAGCAATAGCAACGACAACAGCAAAGGCAAAGGCAACGGCAACGGCAACGGCAATAGCAGCAGCGGCGGCAGAAGCAGCAGCAGCAGCATAAGCATTTGTAGCAGCAACATCAGCAACATCAGCAGCAGCGGCAACAGCAGCAGCATAAAATTGTGGCAGAGCCGACGCCGCAAACGCATAGGAAACTTTTTCAAATATAACCAAAGAAATTTGTTTGTTTTGATTCAGTCGTTGCGGGTTTTTTAAGGCGAGCAGACCTAGTCGGCTCTACAGCCAACATCATCAGCAACACCAACACCAACAGCAACAGCAACAGCAACAGCAGCAACATCAGCAACAGCAATAGTCAGTGTTAAGAACGAGTTGTGCCAAATACGACGATTGACATTAAGCAAATAAACTAAAGTAACATCAATAGATTTAGAAATATTTTCAACATTTTTCCAAAGTGCGTACGCAATTTATTTATTTGTCTACAAAAATACAAGAAAAAAAGAAAGCTAAAATTGTGCTAAAAACTACACGCAAAAATTCAGTAGAAAAAAAAACTCAAATTGAACAATAATATTTATGCACAACATTTGTGTTTCGTTTTTCGAATAAATAAATTTTTTTTGGGTTTTTTTTTTTTTTTTTTTGGAAAATACTTTCAGAGTGTTTTAAGTGCGTGAAGTGAAATTGAACTGGAAAACAAAACAAAAAGGAGCAGGTAAATAAATAAAATAATATGAAATTGTTGAGTTTGTATGAAATTGTGTTAAACTGTTTGAGATGCATGAATAAATGTTTGAAGATTTTTATACAAACTTTGGCAATTGTTTGGCCATTCGGCTCACAGCGACCAACAATGACAAAGAATTTATTATTGCCCTGCGGACAGCGAGAGACAAGAGCGAAAGCATTGAAGTAAATTTTTTTTTTTTTTTTTTGTCTTGAGCATTCACAAAATTGAATTGTATTTCGGTGTGGACCCTCTGGTGATTCTATTCACTCCACTCCAGGCGAACAAATACAAATGCCGGCATTTCCCTTTACGCTCTAAACGTATTTATCAATTGTATCGGAAAGTCGCAAGTAGTAAATCATCTTAAATTAATGCGATTTATTACCATATCATTATGCCCATAGAATAGACAACTGTGGCTTAGTTCTATAGCACACTATACATAACAATCATTTCGTTTCGTATTCGCCATTGTCTTGGATTCAAAGTTGAAAGGAATTCGTCACGATTGCAGCAACAATAGTGTGAACCTCTATCAAAAGGCCCTTTGTTACTACTCGCATTCATATTCAACATAATCTGGTATCTTTATGCATAGCATTTTGGGCACAAATGCCGTACCTAGGGGTGCTCCTGTCTTATAGACATGTATATAGGGTGTTCATGAACGGGTCTCAGGTGATCCGTACAACAATTACAGTTATCTGCTTTCTTTCGCTTTCATCAGCATCCGCTGCCTTGAACAAGTAGCAACTTGCTCCAACAACAACAACTGCAAATGCGTCCCATAGTTTCACAAGGTTTCCTTGTTACCATCACCATCACACCACCCTGTGCTCCTTGGTATGGGTTGATGGTATGACAAGTTAAAAGTCTCACAAGAACAAGAGCCAGAAAACTAAAATGTGCACAGAAAATAACACAAAAATATTATGTACTCTTTTCTATAGTTTTTTTTTTAGTTTTTATTTTTGTGCGCAAAGAAGAAAAGGAAGGGCACGAACTAAGTAGAGAAGTAAACTTCTCGTCCTGTAAATTGTGTCGGACTTATCTGACATTTTTAGCTAAGGCAACACTGAGTGCACTTTAATAAGTTTAACAAATGCGTATGACAGTAATTAAATAATATATTCAATGTTTTGCAATTAAAACTTTCTGCTGACTTCAAGCACAAAACTTCCTTGACTGCAGTTACAAATTAAGTTCTATTTTTAATAGTATTATAAATGCAACACAACCTCTCATATAAAATGTATTTTAAGTATTACAGATAAGATTCGAATAAAGAATATAAACTCGATTACTTTACGTTAAGTCAGAAATGATTTATCAAATTGTAATTTTTAAAGTTTTAATTCCCAAATTTAAAGAAAATATCTAACTTAATTTTCACCTTTTTATACAGTATTTAATTTTTTCTTTTTATTATTATAAGCTTATTTAATAAAAAATAAATATAAATATCCAACAGTAGGGAATGGTTCGACAGTAGGGACCCTGGGGTTAGCATTTTCGGAACAGAACGGCATTTTTGGGGCAGTATAGTTTTACAGTATTATGTTATAGTTTCAAATTTTGCGCCCTTTATGGCGATTTTAAATTATAGGCTCCCCAATATCTCAAGAGTGAGGGGAGGTATCCAAAATTTGAAACAAGGTTGATTTGCCTGCCATCAAAAGCAGTGTTCGTGCCAAATTTGAATTCTTTAGCTCTTATAGTTTCGGAAATCTTGAAGTTCATACAGACGGACGGACACACAGACGGACCGACAGACATGTCTCAATCGACTCGGCTTCTCTTCCTGATCTGAATATATATATACACTGTGAAGTCTTTCGACTTTGCACAAAATAAATAGACCCTTTTGTGTTTTTTAAACACAGGGTATCATAAAAAATATGCCACATAACTAAGTTAAAGTATTTCTTATGCATATTTCATGTTCAAAATTAGGTTTAGGGCATGCAACTTTCAACTGAAATATTTATAGACCCGCTTTTTGTAGTAGAATAGAAAAATTTTAAATTTGCAGAGAAGATGGGAGGTCATCTCTATTTTAGTTGGCACGAACGGTAGAAATTTCCTTGAAATTCTTTCAATTTAATGTTTTGACTTTTCGCGTCATGCTGAAAACTGTGAACATTGTGAAAACTGTGAAAATTGTGGAAGCTGAGAACACTGTGGAAAGTCAAAAGCGTAGACATTTCAGATGACAGGATGTTACTCAGTTTCCTGTCGCTTTTAGCGTAACATTTTACTAAAGCTAAAAACAGATACTAGAGACCATAGATAAAGCCAACTGTCTGGGACAGGCACAAATCGATTTACAAGTCGACTCGAGTCGAGTCGAGTCGAGTCGATTCGAATGACAGATGACAATTTCTATTTAAGATAAATGTGGAAATTGTCGGACGACTGTAAAACCAATTAAAACTATTTGCAAAATTCATTAGCAGTGCAATGTGATTAGACAAATGCATAAATGTTCCTGGCAAATATGAACCTACACATAAATTGCATTTAGCATAAATTCATCATAGATAAATTGATAGACAGCTATAGAGACAGATAGAGAGACAGTTAGCGAGACAGTTAGAGAGAGAGAGAGAGAGAGAAAGAGAGAGCTACTGGTCAGCAAAGTTGAAGAATTGAATATAATTCGACACGCAGCTGCCACATGAGCCCTGGGCACTGTGCAACGCTTGCGGAGTGGCAAGTCCAGTCGTACACGTGCCGCACATATAAATCAATATGGTCATTAACATTAATGAACTGAGCAGCATTAAACCGCTTCGCCAGGACCTTTGACAGCCTGCCAAAGCAGCCAAAAAGTTAGCCACAGTCAGAACCACAGCCACAGTAAGAGCCATGGCCGCGGCTACAGTCCAAGCCATTAGTTATTGGACACACATAGCTGTATATGCCACTAAGCAAATACCCTGTAAGCACATAATATGTTCTAAATAAAATGCATAACAAATTGCTTAGCTCTCCCAGCGGCAAAACAGAATTCAAATAGTTCAGCTTTAAAGTGACCTCTGCTCATACATTTCGAAGAGCATTGCGAAATCCTTTGCTAATGCCATCATATGTTGAATATTTTATGTGGTAGCAAATAAGAAAATAAATATATAAATAAATAAATACATACACATAAAAAATGAAAAGGGAAAAAAATGAAATGCCTGCATAAAAATACTTGATATTTGACCCACGACTTGGCAAAGCATAAAACAAAGCAGCTAAAAAAGAAAATGTTGTACAACATTCTACAAGTTTGAGGTAAAATGCAACATAAAGGCCAAAAGGCAGCTGAAAAATACACACACACACACACACACACACACACACACACACACACACACACACACACACACACACACACACACACAC
>JBANCZ010003537.1:0-12307 GCA_037040025.1 Sphaerogastrella javana | reverse complement strand
ACAAACCATATTACTCCAAAAATACTATTCTGCCCCAAAAATACTATTATGTTCGAAAAATACTAAACACAGGGTCCTTACTGTCGGGCCCGTCCCTACTGTTGGATATTTTTTTTATAATAGTTATGTTAAGCGTATAAAGATATTAAACTGTGGTAGACGATGATATCTTTAATTGTGGAAAGTTTAAAGAAAGGTGGCAGAGGTAGTAGATCATTTACAGGGTGTTTACAGAATTTAAAAGAGATACCAAAACCGGTTACAGAAAGTTAACAGAGTTAGTAAGGGTTCAAAGGCAGTTAACAGTGATTTCACAGAGTTAGGCATAGACATTGTTGACAGAGACACCCAAAGTGAGGTAATAGAGCTTTATGAGAGTTAACATAGTTTAACAGAGGTAACAAAATAATAGCAGAGAGATAACAGAGCTTGTAAAAAGTAAGCATGACGTTGACAGCATGATAACCGAGTTGACAAAGATTTAGCAAGGAGGGACAGATTTAGCAAAGAGTTAACAGAGTGATAACAGAGTTTCAGTAAGTTAGCAGAGGAGGAGTCAACAGACATATAACAGTCATATCGGAGAGTGGACAAGGAGATAACAGAAATTGCACAGGCTTTGTAGCCACTCATCGAAGGGATAACAGTGTTGGCAAAGATTTAACAGCCAGTTAAAAGAGTTTAACATAGCGTTGACAGAGAAAACAAGAAGTAACAAAGCGTTAGAGAGTCGACAAACGTAGTGACAAAGTTTGCATTTTACTTTCATCTCCCTCATTATTCTTCATCTCTCTTTGCTTCTTCTTCTGTACCACCGTCTAATAGTTCCTCTCCTCACCTGAATTTGCCGATATTTTTCTATATATTTCTTCTATTATCACAGTTTCCGAAACTCTCGAATATGGGTTTCGCTTCAATTGACTATTTTATTTGATAAATAATTATGCCAGAAATCTGTATTTATATATTTTGCCTTTATTATTTGCTAATCTCTTTATTCGTTATAATGTGACCAAAGTTATGTATGTCAAAAATGTCGAAAAAGTAATGCTGAATGATAACGCGGCGAATTCAATTCAACAGCTGTTAGCGTTGCCAGATGTGTTAACTTAGGCACATAATACCTAACCATATTTAGAATATAACTAAATGAACCTCATAATTATGTATTACAATAATTAATTTAGCTATTTCAAGTAAATAATAGGTTATTCCTCCAGAAAACCCCTTAAATTCAAAGACACATTCAAGGCGACGAACTTTTTTTTCCATTTAAACTGATATCTAAATATCCAATTCAATGTTGTATAGTAATACACTATTTTTATTATTTTATATATATTTTTTTCATTGTTTTATTAGTAATACACTATTTTTATTGTTATATATATATATATTTCATTGTTTTATTTATGTTCCACAACTATTATTTGTAGTTTTTTCTACACAATTCTCTCTCTATATAAATTATATTTTTATATACTTTTATTTTGACATTTTTTACATTTTCATTTATACTTTGTTGTTTTATCATCATGTTTATTTGCCTCCATTTCAGCCATAAATTGTGTCTATTTTTTAACAATTTTCGTACATCTAAAAAATTAATTTTTTACCTATGGATGTCATGAAATCTGATAAAGTTTTGTTATCATATTTTCTGTGGTTGTTGATTTAATGCGCTATGAGTGAGATATAGTACAGGGATTAGCTTGTAAATGTTGCTGCTGTTGCATGAGAGACATGAGATGCCACTTGATGCGGCCTTTTGCATAATTAAGTGGCAGCGTTTTGTGGCATGCCACACACATACAGAAATAGAGAGAGAAAAGATGACACTATGTAGCATCATTAAGACACGGCGTGGATCATCTTCTCTTTTAACAGCCACTTGAACATCACACGAAAATTGCATGCAGTTGCACTGAGGCAGAAACAAAAGCAGCGCCAAAGGCAAAGCCACAAACGGGGAGAGAGTCGAGAGAGGAATAGGCGAAGGCGGTGGTGAAGGTGGAGGCAAATGCCAGTGGCAACCATCAGCATCTGTGGTGGCAGTCAACATGGGACGGATGAGCTGTCAGCAAATGCGGGGGCATGCAACCGAGCACGAGTGGCGTATCTCTCCCTCTCTCTCTCTATCTCGTGCTCTCTCTAACATCGCCCACTTGGAAGGCCTGGCGGGCTTGCAAGTTTTTCTCCGCCGTTGAGCAATGTGCAAAAACGCTGATGATGAGCACAGCTCGTTAAGGAGATTCCATCTTGTTCTCCTCCTTCTTCTCACTGCGTTGAGTCAAGGCGAACGCCAAAGCCAACGCCATCAAGTGGCAGAGAAATGTGTTGCAAGTGCCACAAGTGATGCGAATGTGTGTTGCATGTGCTTAGGCCCAAGGCCGCGCCCACTCAACATACACAAACCCCAAAAACCAGAAACCCAGAATAGCCATGTGAAGCCATAACCAAAACAAATCTGCAACGAAAACTCATTCAGTACAAATGTCAAAAAGTATAACCTCAAAGTCAACTTCAGATCAAATTCGAGCCATTTATATGACCACAATTCGAGTGCAGTATTATTATAACATACAACCTAAAATAACAAATAAAATAAGACAGCAAGTGCTTAACATGACTAACATACATACAATAGTTTGTAGTGGTCAGTAAACTAAAACTCCCGATAAGTGTGTGTTTCATTATCGTTGATCAAGTATTCATTATTTCCTTCCAATTTTGTTTATTTTCTCATTGAATAAACTCTTGTACTTGTAGAATTTGTTATTTTTTTTTAAGGTACTGTCCCAGAAGGGATCTCTAACCAAAATATTTCTTGAAAATTTGCACCATTATGTTTCTTCTTTTTACGACAATTGTAATATATTATTTTATTTGTATTATATTTGTATTTTACAAGTGTTCATAAAATCTCCCCAATATTCTGTATTTGTGCGTTTTTATACATTCTCGCTCTTCTTGGTGTTCTTTTCTTCTCTTCGTGGTTGATCTGCAGCTTTTTAATCGACATATGCTCTACTTCGACTGTTTTTCCACTTTACTGCGTCCGTTCATTGTTCGTGCTTCGGTCACCCAGTTGAACCCATCCTTGAGGTCGAATTTGCACACACAGATATGATACTTCAAAGCTTCTGAAAGTACATGTAAGTTGAGAGTGTTATTGTAATACTGATCTTTAGATAATTGAGTGATATTACTTACGTCTTGTTACAATTGTTAAGATGCTCCTCACGTTCCTGGTCCCATAGCAGCTGGCCGCGAAACCATGAATCAAATATTTGATATGAAATAACGCGCAGATATGAGTGAAGTAAACACATCGTTAAGTGCTCTCCCAAATACTCGCTTCCCTAATTTCGGACCAAACTTAATGGTCGGAATATTGCCACGGAGGAACACTTCACCCGTGGCAATGCTCCGGCCGGTACATTTGGCAAGAAGATTAGGGAAGAGAGTATTTGCGAGCACACTGAAAGATGTGTTTCCTTCACTCATAGCTGCGCATGATTCCATATAAAATATTTAGTTAGTGTCACGACCGGCTGCATTGACACCATCTGGAGCACCAGCAGCAGAAGCTTCTAAGGTTGGGGGACTCTTGATGCACAAGCTGAGAGCGCCGGTTAATAGTATTCTGCAGTAAGGAAGATCACATTGGGTTATGCTGATCACATGAAACACACACACACACACACACACGCACACACACACACACACGCACGCACACACGCACGCACACACACACACACACACACACACACAACCACACATACGCATGGAAAATTCGTAGGGACCACTTACCTTTAAGTTATAAACTGTGCATCCGTTGGCCAGCGACTCCCTTGGACGACTCATTGCCACGCTTGCGTTGCTCTCGCCAGACACGTGCTTTGCTACCAACATTAATACCGTACCATGTGGCTTGTCCATAAACTCGTTCCCTGACCCTTTTAAGCTACCGTTCTCACTTTCTGTGAGCCTAGCATCATATATAAGTAATATATTTTTTTATTATATGGAATAGACATCAAACACTTACCCCGAACTTCTGGTAAGGGCTTCCAATTTATTCTAAATGTTCTCTCGAAACCGGATGTCAGATTGCAAGCACTTGTTCACCAGGGCTTCACAACAAGAAAAGAGACTTTCGCCAGTGCTGCCAATTTAACGATGCCTTCGATTGGTCAGCGTATTAGCTTAAAATCGATAGTTGGCAGCCCTAGAGTGACAGCCCTGAAAATGCATTAACATTTAAATACGTATTTATTATTTTTATTAAGCTAATCGATCTATTATATATTAAACCGATAAAAATAATTACAGTTTTTTGTGAAAACACCCACAAATTGTAGCTTATCTAACGGTTATCGATAACATGCCGCACACATTCAATATCGATAAATATTTCACGACTCAGCTGTGTTGATACTTTGGCGCACAAGTTAGAAATAAATTCTAGACTTAATCTAAATGAATAAAAATATTTCCGATGATAAAGTGATTGTGGACATCTACACGGACTTCTCAATCGGGTGTTCAAAAGCTGGACAGCGGCAACACATGCCAGCACCGTAAACGATCTGCTCTACGTCGGACCTTACACATTTACTAAATGCCTGCAAGCTCGTCACACATATTGACATTCAAACAAACGCCTGGTGCTATCTTTGGGCGGTTAAGGGTCTCGTTGCATACAGAACAAAATTAAGAACAAGCGCACCCTTGGCAAATCACCCGATTTATTGTCTTAACCTACGGTTTGTAACCACGTTACTGTTAATGGGCCTCGGAAACCTGGAGATTTAAAGTAGTGAGAAAGCCATCGCAGTTGGTCCGGCCTGGGTAAGCGCTGCAAGCAGCTTGGAGAGTCTGCAGAATGGCGGCCTGGTCTAAGTCAATCTAAACGATGACGCTGTCGGCACCGATGGTCATGCGGACACCTTGAATAGAATTTTTGGTCTCTGTGCCGCTGATTTCTGCTTGCTTTGCTTTCAGTTTAAAATCATTGAAGCATACGATACCCAATATGAATCCGACCTTAGTTACCATCTCCAGGTAAGTGCGCAACGCTAACATTGATGAGGAAGACCTTAGCCCTTGTCTATATTCTCTATTTCTCCAGCTGTTCATCGTGCTCCGTAAATAGAACATAGTTACAGCGACTTACCGACTATGAGAAAGCCCTCACCGTATATTAGAACCAATGGGTTTATATATATAATATTTTATTTAAATGTCTGCCATTTAATCTTGTCGAATTGGTCAGCATAAATAAAATATATTGCACATTCATCATAACAGATCAAGAAATATTCTGTTAATAATTTAAAATTTTGTCTTGCTAACTACATAGTATACAGAGTGTCTAAAAGTGTGTCATCTGTTGGCTGAAATTGGCGAAAACGTTGAGCAATCTTATAATGTGGTTCATTTCTGCAGTCCAGTATAATAAAGTGAAGGAAAAATGAAAACGAGCCTGTTTCAACGAGCCCCTACCCGTCAAGTTGTGTAGTGGTAATGTAGAATCTTCCAAAGAACGTTGATATTAACTACATGCCCAGTCCACCCAATCCACCCATGCCGCCCATGCCACCCATGCCACCCATGCCGCCCATGCTAGCCATGCCTGCAGCCGCAGCCTCCTCCAGTGGCAGCTCTGTGACCACTGCCTCCGCAGTGGTTAGGAGTGAGGCCACCCCAGCAGCATCGGTAATGGCCGTGCGCACCACCTTAGTGGGATCAATAATGCCGCGCTCTATCATGTTGCCGTATTCGCCCTTCAATGCATCGTAGCCGTAGTCCCCATCCAGGATCTCGACCTTGGCTACTACCATGGCACCGTCGACGCCGGCATTTTTGGCTATGGTCATGCAAGGCATGCGCATGGCACGTCGTATGATGTCGATGCCCAAGTTCTGATCCTCATTGGCCACTTTCAGTTCGCTGAGCTTGGTCATGCAGCGCAACAGGGCGGTGCCACCACCGGGCACAATGCCCTCCTCAATCGCAGCTCTGGTGGCATTCAGAGCGTCATTCACACGATCCTTTTTCTCGCTTACCTCCACGTCGCTGGAGCCGCCTACACGCAACAGCGCCACGCCCGAGGATAGGCGAGCGAGCCGTTCCTGCAGCTTTTCCTTCTCGTAGTTGGAGGTTGTCTCTTCGATGGCCTCGCGCAGATTCTCGATGCGTTTATCAATGATGGGCCGTTTGCCGTGTCCCTTCAGCAGCATAGTATCGTCCTTGGTCACGACGATCTCACCTACACGACCGAAGTCGCTCACCTTGACATCCTCCAGGCGCACCAGATTCGCTTCGTCGCCAAAGACAATGCCGCCGGTGGCAATGGCCATGTCGGCGAGGTTCTCCTTGCGATTGTCACCGAATCCCGGCGCCTTTAGGGCGCACACTTGCAATCCGACCTTCAGCCGGTTCACGACCATGGTACTAAGGGCTTCACCCTCCACATCCTCTGCAATGACGACCAGCGGCTTCCTTTGGGCATTGGCCAATTCAAGCGCCGGCACAATACTGGACGCCGATTTGATTTTCTTCTCACAAAATAGCAGCAGAGCGTCCTGAAATTCGACCTTTGCGCCCTTGGCGCTGTTGATAAAGTAGGGCGAAATGTAGCCTCGATCGAACTTCATACCCTCAATGACTTCCAGTTCATCGTTCAGAGTCTTGCCGTCCTTGACTGTGATGACGCCATCGCGTCCCACCTTCTTGATGGCCTTGCTGATTAGTTGACCCACAGATTTATCACCGTTGGCCGAAATGGTCGCCACTTGGGCGATTTCCTCGGGCGTAATCACCGGACGCGACATTAGCTTAAGGTTATTCTTGACGGACTCGATGGCCATCAACACACCGCGTCGTATCTCCACGGGACTGGCACCACGAGAGATCTTTTCAAAGCCCTCCTTGGCAATGGCACGCGCAAGCACCGTGGCCGTCGTGGTGCCGTCGCCAGCCTCCTCGTTCGTATTATTGGCCACATCCTGCACTAGCTTGGCGCCTATGTTCATGAATTTGTCCTTCAATGCAATTGATTTGGCCACCGTTACGCCATCCTTGGTGATCTTAGGCGAGCCCCAGCTCTGCTCAATGATGACGTTGCGTCCCTTGGGTCCCATCGTCACGGCCACCGCATCGGCAAGTACATCTACACCCTGAAGCATCATGGCGCGTACCTCTGGTCCAAATTTCACATCCTTAGCATATCCTCGGAACGAATGACCGGCTGCGAGTTGGCGCGCAATCTTGGAACCGGATGGCAGAGACGTGTTCAGTAGGAATCGCAACATATTGAACTTGAAAGTAAATGGAATTATTCTAAAAAGAATAAAATCAATTTTCTAAATTTACTACCTTTTATATTTAAATATTTTTGTATTTTATTTTTTTAAATTTTGTGCTTTTATTGGAGTTTGTTACTGCAATCTGGTGAATTTTATATATACAAAGGTTGTTGACGTTGTGGAATCAGAACATTAAATAATATTTTGCTCTATAAAGCAACGGGCAGGCATATGCAAGTGCATCAACGCCTGCTACAGATATATGTATTATACCTACCGAATATCAAAACGAATGTCTAATAATATACAACTTTTCAAAATGCTATACGATTTTTATAAATCTAGAGACTAAAGCCATGATTTCTAAATTTCATACTAGGAAATGACAAAGTTTTACGATTCTGAGAAAGTGATCGTTTCGACATAACCTAAAAGTTTCCACAGTATCCACACTATGTACTATGTATTCAACGTATCCATATTTTTTAACACTATTCACTGTATCCACAGAACCCACCGTATCCACAGTCTCCAGTTTGAGTTAGATTAGAGATACTTACAGTGGGGTATATATTCACAAAGCCGGCTTAATATCAGTAAGCCATTAGTAACAGTCTTCAAGAGAGAGAGAGAGCCTTTAGAGCTGACACCACTTGACAGCCACTTGAGCCGCAGCCAAGCATGGCCAAAGTCGCTGCTAACTCACCTGCTAATGGCCAGCGACAAATTTTCGTTGAAATGAAAATGCGGAAAAAGCGGAAAAACGAAAGGCATTTAAATAGTCATCGCACAAAATGGGCGCGACGACACGCTTGGTAATAATATGAAAAGCAGTGTAGTGTAACAAGTACAAGAAGTACTATATATGCTATGCTAGGAAAAGCAAATCGCTTGTACCTCTGCCACACAGATACTCCCGCTATTCCTGCGCCCTTGAAGTATGCGGGTAAAACCCTTTTGGCATTACTTGATAACACGGCTCCAATGTTTTTTATATTCCTACTCGAGTCGCTGTCAGCTGCGCTTACAAGCGGCCAGGCAAATTGAAAACTGTTAAGGCTTCGCGCTGCTAAGGACAATGACTATGACTGCTACAAGGACAATGGAAACAACAACAACAACAACGACAACAGGAATGACAACAACAACAACGACAACACTGAGTACAACAACAAGTACAATGACAACGACAAGAGCAACGACAACGAAGACGACAACGACAAATGGTGGCACTTGTTCATGAAAATTTAAATTGCAAAATGGTCTCATTGTGGGTGTAGGGTGTACCTACCGCACAGCACCCTCTTCCCCAATCCACAGTCACTGCTACACTAAAACCAAGCACTCAACCCCAGGCCCCCGCCAATGCCCCAATCCCTTGGCCAATATTTGTCTTTTAATTACCTGCAAAGTGTCGGACAGCTGTTGAGCTGTAGAAGAGAGCGAAATTTGTTGCCACATGCCGCATGCCGCATGGAATCACCCATTGTCTTTTAATTATTAGATTGATGACGGAGCTAGTTCTAAAATTAAAACGAGAGAAACACAAAAAATTTAACAATTGTGGCAAAATTGAATATTGCATTTGCTAAAATTGAATTTAAATTTAAGAGATATTGAATTAAATCTTATAAAATATAACTAGATTCCCTTTACAATCTCAACTACATTTAAATTTAAAATATCTTTAGAAAAAAACATTGAAGTTTGGCTTTGTATAATCTAAGATATAGGTTTGGTTAGAATAGGCCCTCTTCAATGAGAGTGTCACACATAGATCGCATGGGGCCCTTGCTTATTTTTATTATTGATATAATGATATGAAATACTATAAAAATGTTCCTGTGCTTCATTAATTGTATGCCTACTTATACATGCCCTATCCCAAACTTCTCCTCAAGATGCCTGCTACCATTTCTTTTCGACTTTTTGCCACCATCTATCTATGTTGGGCTATTCGGTGCCCTTTGGCCTGACTTTCATGTCAGAGTTGAGTGGATATTTGCCTAATTGGAATTATCATTTAAATAAATCAACAGCAAGTCCTTAATTATGAATTGCCCTCTTTGTGGCACAGCTCGCTCTCAGACTGACTACCCCCTATACCCTCCCACTCCGACTGGCCAACTGTCCCTATCAATTTCAGTTGTTGAACTTCTGTGGCCCCAACTGGATGCATCTTATTCAATTACAATGTCTCAAATTAGCAGGCATTAATATTAGCAGCGGTCGCCGACACAGACTAAAAGAATAAAGAAAAAGCGTAGAGAAATACAATAAAAAGAAAATTAATAGAAGAAGCAGCAGAAAAAGCAATGTGAAGGGCTCACGCATCATTAGGAAAATGGCGGTGGAAATTATAGAAAATTACCAGACGCTAAATGAGGCGCATTTATTTGAATGTAATCCATTATGAAATCGCATAATGAAGAGATTAGCACGCATACGAGTCGCAATTAATAAATGACCCCACAGTTGGTCATCGCATGGGCTTAGAGGGTGCTGTGAGAGATAGTGTGGGTGGCATGGGTTACTTTGCGTGTCCGACAAAAGAAAATCTAATAAATTAGAGCAGAGGCCGAATCATTAGTTTTTCTTGTGGATGCCACGCATATGACGCACATATATAAATCAGACCCAGTCCAATGGACAAATGCAAAACAAAAGGAAAGAGAGAGAAGAGTGAAGAGGTGGGTAATAAGAAAGGGCAGGGTAGTGAACAAGTCTTGATCGAATCCTAACAGGTGCCACACAGACACAGACAATGCTTTAATTGTCCTTCCTTTTCTTTGGGGCTCAGACTTCCAAACATTCCAGCTGGCCTCTTTATTAACCCATTGATGCACAGCTTTTAATGGCTCTATTCAAAGTTTTGTTCTACGAAACACTTTGCACTTCATTAAACTTCCTGGCTTTAGCTACAGCAGAGCCAGCACCCTACTTCCACACCCTCTACACCAATGAAAATATACTTTGGTGGTCAGGTCCTCATCGATAATTAACCGCAGGAAGTTCGACAAACAAAAGGCTCACAGCCCCCATCCCCTAGACCTACAGGTCGCCCAAATCGGTTAAAGGGTTAAAGCCAACTAGGGCACAATTTAATTAAAACTGCGTCGCTGATTTTGGGCCCCTAACTCAGGCACAAGTGAAGGAAAACGTGAGAAAAGAAAAGTTTTGGGAAAATTGTTTGTAGGCCACCCACATCGATTGAGTTTCCATCAAAAGAAAAACAATAGATAACGGAAAAACTGCTCAAGTAATTAGAATAAATAAATAATCAAAGCCAAATTAAAGCATAAATAGAATGGGAGCATAACTAATGGACATAAAAAACCGTTTAGTCGAATAAGCCATATTGAAATATATCATAAATATTCTATATTAGAGGGGCCGTAGTATGAAAGAAACGTCTTGAAATATTAATATGCTTTAATTGATAAGTAAAAGCACTATAAGTGGGGCCACAAGTGCTGCCTTTAGACCCTACTGCAGCTTACGCCCACGTCTGTCCTATCATCAACACAATTATGATTAAGATAATATCCTTGAATCCTTGTCGAAATGCGAATGCTAAAAATAATTTTTCTATTCATAAATAAGTAGCCCAATAAATTGTCTAATTGCTGAAGTACAATGTAAGCTGAGCTATTAGAACATTCATTCTGAATAATAGTCAAATAATGGAATATATTGTAATACAAGTATTTCTATAAATATGACTTACACAATCCTATCAATATATGCATGGCTCTCAGTAAATAGAATTTCCTTAAAATTGTTTATAAACAGACGCAAATAATAAAGAAAAGAAAAGTATATAAATATGTTATACTAAAAATTTCTATTAAAATCTCCTACACTGTGCTATATGTTTTTCAAAGTGTACATAGTACAACGCGTTCTAATCTTTTATATTATTTACTACAGAGTGTGGATAAGTACAGTGGGTGATTTAGTAATTCGAACTTGTTGATTTTGATAAATTTACTGCAAATATGGATTAATTTATATAAATAAATACATATTTTATATATTTTAAAGAAATATATATATTACTTCTACATATATATAAAATACATGTTAATTAAGTCGAATATTTTCAAGAGGCATCTGTCCTATCATTTACAAACTGTACAAATTTTCGTACACTGTAGGCCAAGTATTTAGAACTTGCAGAACTTGTCATTAATCATAAATGTGCAATTTACGTAGAGAAATATATATATTATAGTAATCGTAGATTAATATGAAATATATTTTAATTAAAACGAATATTTTCGAGAAAAATTGATCTCATCTTTTGCATAGTATACAAATTTACCTACAGTGGAGGAAAAATATTAACAACTTGCAGAGTTTATTAATTTATTATAAATTTGCATTAATTTATATAGACAAATTTAAATTAATTATTTAATACAATAAATAGATAAGTAATGAATACCCATTTAAGTGTATGAGCAATTGTAGAATCTTTAAATTTCTACAATCATTTACTACCTCAAGTGTTATTAGCCATTGTTGCAGCCACACAATGGGATGCATATACATACAAACATACATATATTCATACTTATATGAACATGCATGTACGTATATGTTGCCATGTGTATGCATACTTATGTCTGGCAGTGTTCCTATGCCGGTGCGCCATATTTTTTGGCCCTTGGCTGTGCGGTCATTCTTGGCCAAAAGCAAGGCAGCCGCAACATTTCACAGTCAAAAGGCAACAGCAGCAAAAGCAGCAGCAGCACTAGCACCTTTACCACACTGCCACGCCCACATGCCCAAACGCCCAAACGCCCTGAGCGCAGCCAACGCAATTGTTTTTTGTTGGTTTTTTTTGCAGCTGGCTGCACATTTTGATTAGCCGTCGGCTACGTTGGGCTTGTTGTGGTTGCGTTTTCAGCATTTACAGCCACGCGCCACAGAGAGAGAGAGAGAGAGAGAGAGAGAGAGAGAGAGAGACAGAGAGAGAGAGAGAGGAAGAG
>JBANCZ010003536.1:0-12308 GCA_037040025.1 Sphaerogastrella javana | reverse complement strand
CTGTGTAATTTAAGTGTCAGTACAAAAAACAAGCTCATTCACACACACACCCACAAACGTCGTCGGCAGACGCAGCTAAGGAGAATTCGCAGCGCGGTTTGAGCACAAAGGTGGCACTCGCCCGCTTGCACGAGGAGATTGAGAATGTGCTGGAGGATGAGGAGAAGCTGCAACAGGCCGAGAGGTGACCTTTGAGTGTTATAGCAACGACAATAACAAATAATATCCAACAATTTATTACGTTTCTATTTAATAGCTGTCGTAAATTGCGTGCTGCCTTCGTGAGTCGCTATGATAGCCCTTTGGGCTGGCTATCCATCGGCACGACAATTGTGACAAGTGGAGCGCTATTAATCACCGGCATGTACTGGCCGTCAATTTGTCTATTGGGCATTTTACTGCTTGATTTGTGTGTGGTTATGCGTGAGTCCAATTTGAGACGCACGGAGATCTTTCGGAAGACACGCCATGCTCTGGCCGAGCTGCGTCTGGCCGAACAGCATCTCAGCGAGAAGTGGCAGGCATCCAATTATCCACATCTCAGCAATCCCATGTCGCCATGCGTATCGTTGCAGTGGACCTATCGCGATGGACATATCGTTAACCTGCCCTGGGCACTGCTGGTACGCGGGGATTCTATTGTTCTGCGTCCCGGACACATCTCGCCGGGTCCATGCCATGAACTGCAGTCGAAACGGCATTTCAGTGCCAGTGAAATCTATGGTGCTTCTGCTGCACAACTGGGTGATCCGCCCGTCAAACCCATGGCGCGTGCTCCATTGCCAAACCTGGTATGCTGCCTGGAGAGCACGCCGTACCTGGATAACCTACGCGTTGTGTTGCGTAATTCGCTCCATCGCCCGCCGACTATCTACAATCAACAGCGTTATTTGGTAAGTCCTGGTTAGTTTTAGCAGTCGCCTTCTGTTTGATAATCCAATCCTTATCTACAGCTGGTGACCAAGTACATACAGCAATGGGGCTTCATTAGTGCCTTGCTCATCACGCTATTTGCAGGCCTGCTGCGCCTGCATGGCTACGGCGTGCCCACGGACGAGAAGCATAATTGGCGTCATGTGCTTATCGGATCTCCAGCGGCTGCTGTCATACCATTGCTGCCGCTAGTGTTCCCGCTCTTGTGGATTTCAATGAATCTGTGGGGTGTGGCGCGTTTGCAGTGCTTCCTAAAGACGCCACAGGCTGCACTAGAGAAGGCAACAAGTAAATCATTTGAGGATCTGGACATGGATACGCCCGGCTATGACTATGACAGCATCTCGCTGCTGCGGTCTAATGTATTGCGAATTTGGATGCAGCTGTGGCATGGCGACAGCGAAATGCTGCCACGCTCAGCGAATCTCGTGCAAGTCCTGGGCTCTATATCGGCGCTATGCTGTGTGGACAAAAAAGGCATCTTGTCCTGGCCCAACCCCACTGCCGAAAAAGTGTTCTTTCTGCACAATACCGAGGAGGATACCCAGGATGATGGCAGTCAATTGTCGATGGAAACGGACAGTGACGATGTAGATAATGCGGAGAACAACGAACGTGGCATTGTGGCCGAAGTTCTGGATCTCACCCACGATCAGCACTGTCCATTTCGGCTGGAGTTCGATGATCACGAGTGGAAGGCGCACATTAAATCTCTAAAGCCCTTGGGTTAGTTACAAATCACTAAACGAATGATTGATTCCTAAACAATTCAATAATATTTACAGGCTTGGCCATCCTATTGAACACCTGCTCGCCGCTCACCCATGACCACTACGCTCAGTTTTGTGGGCACGTCAGCGCCGTGGCCATGCTCGATAAAGACCTGGTGCCAGTGACAAATCGGTATGCGATGTTTGAATCGAGTATGAAAAGCCTATTGCATGGGTACGTAGTTTCATTGCCACATTCATTCCCCTACCATTTGTTGCTTAATCGAATCTATACTTATTCAAATATCTATATATATATATATAACTATATCTATAATCAATCGATGCGTTTATCTAGTTTTATGATTATTTTTTTCAAGCATTTACGCACACCCAATTGTAAATGCGAATTTGTGAATTGCCCACAGCGAAATTCGTTTCGTTTTTTTCAATGGGTTTTTCTTCTCATTTTTTTTTTTTTATTTGATTTTTGTTTTCAACAAAAAAACAAACAAAAAAAAAAGTACACAACTCTCGAATTGGACGATAAAACAAAACAAAAACAGAACACGCAATTGGTAAAGTTATGCAAATTAATTGTTTAAGCGTATTTAAATCCCGTATTGTATCCAAAAATTGTACATTCGTTTTCAATCGTATATTTTTGTAATCATTTTTTAATCAATCGAATTGCTGTAGTTATATAATTTTCCCTGCAAATCCCAGCAATTAACAAACGACGAAATTTGATAATATTGTTTACACTCTTTCATTGATATATACATATGTAATAAAAGTATCTTTAAATTTGATTCATTTACAAAACATCCTGTATTGTTATAAACATATGTATGTACTTTAATTGTTTATTTGTTTTATTTACAAACAAAAATTCCATAAATAATTTTGTTTTTACTTCAATTGAATTATTAATTTTGTATCAAAAACTAATCTATAACATATTACATAGAACGTATTACATAAATTTTACGTTCATTTACAATACATTTTTGTCGCTCTTATGTTTCTATATTGGTTTTTTTTTTTTGTGTTTTGTTTATAGCATGTAACATATGTATATCGCACATATATTCCACTATGTATATATGTTATATGTATGGAAAGTCGTTTCCATAGAACGACCCCATTCACAGCACAGACGCGTTTACGTTAATTGGCATGCTATTTTTAAGTAACTTGAATTTATTATGTTTGCCAAGAATGCTTAAATATAGTTGCTGCTCTGTTCGGCCTGCCGCCTCCAAAGCATCTATCTATCCATATGTCGTATATACACAACCCCATATATCTATCCCATAACGCTTCACTGCATGCGCTACATGCCACAACACACACACACAAACACTAACTCAAGCACCTCTCCCCGCCCTCATGCCACCTGCGCACCACATCATCCAGTCGCTGACAGTCAGTACCAGTTCTAATCGGTTATTTCCTCTGTTCTCATCTATCGCTTTACGAATGTGCCTCGATGCAGACGCTGTCTGTGCGAGCTAGCCAAACAGATCGGATTCACCAGTCATGCAACGGATCGCTTTGCCTTGGAGGGGCAGCTTGCCAGCTACAGGCATTTGGTAAGTTGCAAATATATGCCATATTGAAAGATAGACATTGGTAATATACATAAATATCAAAGCACTTCAGAAAAGATCGTCAACGACGACCTTCAGAAAATCAGCTGGTAAAAATAAACCCCCACAGCTGGATTTAAGTGAAATTTCAATGTTCTGTCTTAATATATTGGGACTTTACCGCACCCTCTTTTACTTTTTTTAAACTATTTACTATATTGATCAAATACGATCGAATTCAATGGAGTTTTCTAAGCACAGCTGTATTTTAATATATTATATTTACTTTTTATTAATTCATTCTTATTTCACTATTGTCATTTGTTATCGTTATCAGTTTATCAACTTGGTAACAATTTTATCTATTTTTTTGTTCAATGATTAAATCAAAGATTAATAGATTAGAATATGGCATAAATTGGTATAAATTAGTTGATAAAATTGTTATCATATCACTAATATTATGCACTATATATATTTGTTGACTTAAATACTATTTAACGTAAGCTAAGCATATTTCAAGTTATCAACTAATTTTTATAATTTCTACCGCAGCAACCGGATGTGGTGCGTCGGGACATACGCTTTGCGCGTCAGCTGCAGCTATCGACCAAGGTGAAGGTGCCATTTCCGCACTCGCTGTCGGTGGTGATGCGCGAGAGTCCGGGTGGCTATCTATCTCTGTTTACACAGGGCACCGCGGACATTATACTTGATTGTTGTGATGATTTCTGGGACGGTAAGGATTTGCGTCCGCTGTCGCCACAGGATCGCAAACGTGCGCTGGACTTTTATCAGCGCAGCGCCTTGACATCCTACTGCACAGCGTTCGCGTACAGACCACTGCGTCATGGGATTCATGGAGCATTGAGTGGACCATTGCATAGCAATGGGCAGATTGCATATTTGGAGCTGCCGCCGGAGTCGAAGCTACGCATGCAGCATGTGGACAAGTCGCACTGCGACTTTGAAGGTGGGGTGCATGTAAAGCTGAGCCACAGCATTAGCACGGACTCACTGCTGTTTTCGGAGAGCAAGGACGAGGATTGCAACGATGTGGAGGGTTGCTTTGAGATGCAGTGCCATCAGGTATTCATTGGCATGGTAACGATGCAGTATCAGGCGCAGAATGACATTGTGCACTTGGTGGAGCGACTGGAGCGTGCTTGCATACGTTTTGTGCATTTCAGCAAGGAGAACGAGCTGCGTTCGCGTGTCTTCTCTGAGAAAATGGGTCTCGAGTCGGGCTGGAATTGTCACATATCTCTGCTGAGCGAACCAGAGCCGGACAAGGAGCGGGAAAAGCAGTCGGCAAAGGAGACCAGTGGCAATGTCGTGGGCAACTGTAAAATGAATACAAATACGGGTAAACTAAATGAGAACAATCGAACCACAATTACCACAACCACCAACAGCACCATCACAGATACTGTTCATCCACCATCAAGTGTCCAAGTCATGTCCATACAATCCCCCGATTGCGCTGCAGTTGAAGCACACGAATCCACGCCCATTGATAAACCCAACGTTGATATTGTAGGTGACCTAGTGGATGGACCCAAGCTGAGTTACCTGCTCAGTCCGCCCAACAATTTGGAATCATCGAAAACACTGAGCTCCTCTGCACCCGGCGCCATATCCAATCCCGAAGAGTGTATTGTGCCAGAGAGCTCTCACGAAACCGATGACATGGACAGCGATGAAAATGTGGCATTGGCAGTAGATGGAGAGCCGGACCCAGAACGGCATAAACAGCGACATTCACTTGACTCTGCCATGGACGAGAATTGTCGTTCCCTAAGCACGTTGACCGAGAGCACAGATCAGAGTGCGCCCATTAATTTTGACATGTCCAATCGGGCGAAGCTGCCGCGCGGCATTGAGAACATCAGGCCGCATCTGGAACAGGTGGACAATGTGCCGCTGCAGGTGTCGCTGTTCACAGACTGCTCTGCCGAAGCGACACGTCAAATGTTGGACATCATGCAATCCTACGGTGAGATTGTCGTCTGCTTGGGCAGCTCCGCAAGCAACGACAATGCCAACATCTTTCTACAGGCGGACTGCAGCATTGCCGTGGAACCGCTGTATCCACAGGTCTGCCAAGATGTCGATGCCTACACAGAAGCCAATATCATGCACAACAAACTGCACTGGCAGCGTCAAAAGGCCAAGAACAAGGGTCAACCTGATGCTGATGCTGATGCCTTCGCCAGCGAACAGCTGCTGGAAGCGGGCATTAGCGGCGGAGCACGTGCCATGCAATCGCCGGCACACACCGTTTCGCCCATCTACCTGAGCCGATTGCTCAACTCGTTGCCCTGCTCCATAGCCATCTGTCGCGACGACCCACTTTCGCTGGTAGCCATAATTGAGCTGTCACGACGCTTTTCTCTGGGCCTATGGAACTGTATACAGTTCTGGGCTTGCTGCGCGGGCTCCATATCAATATTGAATGTGCTATGCGCGTGCCTATCACTGCCACCATTGATCACGCCGCTGATGGCCATTTATTTGATGTGTCTGCCGGTGCCATTAATAGGTATTTCATTGGCTCACATCGATCTCGATCCGAAGATAATGAATCGTGCCACCAGCAAGAAACAAACCGAATACGATTCGCGTGCCTTTGCCTTTGTCATGTGGTGCTACGGCTGTAAATTTCTCATACCCGTTCTATCTTTGGTGAGTAATTGAAATTGAAAATATTTTCCATTAATTCAAATTCAATTTGAATTTACATTTCGCTTAGCTTATTACCTACTGGACGTGCCTGAATCAATCAGTTGACTCTGACGCATCTGACATAGAGGCAGACATAACGCAGCTCTATAATATCGATGCGAATGTTGAGATTGACGATGAAGATGCCAGTTTTTATCAGTGTCTCTATATAGCGCGCAGTTGTGCCTTGTTTGCTGTGCTGTTGCATTTTGGTAACTACCCAACATCATTGTCATTTTGTTTAAATAATTTACTTATATATTCGATTCGTTTTGCAGTTCTCGTCTCATTTTGTTTTGTGCATCGTGATCATGCGCTTTGGCAGCGCAATCCATTTAGCAATCGCATTTGGGCATGCACATGCCTGGCGCTGCTGCTGCTCCATGGCTTCATTTGTGGTCTACAAATGCTGCTGGATGATAGCCTAAATCAGCTCCTGCCGCAGCTCTGGCTACCCATCGTGATGCTTTTTGCTAGCAGCTTGCTTAGTCTGTTGGTCAGCGAGCTGGCCAAGTTTCAGGAGAATAAGTAAGCTCAATGTGATATTCATAAGTCGATCTGTTTACTATTTAAAATTTCCCTCGAATTTATTTGCAGAGTCAATGCGCGCTATCAGCGTCGAGCGCGTCTTGATTTTGGTACCAAGCTGGGCATGAATTCACCGTTCTAGGTTCTTCAGTTACCAAATCAAAAATCGCCAGCGATCTTTATATTGTGCCAAGGCTTCCATGTATGGGCAGTACGAACTAACGCCAATACAATTGCAAAAGTAGTTTAAGTTTAAAGTTGATACTTCCGCATTAAGTTTATATAGATTTGCATTTTGTTAAATATTTATGAATCCTTAATAATCATTAATGAAGTTTATGTTTACGATAGTATTGGCGATAGTTCTGATATGCTGCTATGCTGTAAATAGTTATATTACACGCTTTTTTCATTAACATTTTATATACATTAGATCGGTAAATGCAGAAATGAATTTTAGTTTGTGTTTTGTCAATTATTATTTGAAAATTTTTATGAATTTGTGACAAACCTCATATTAAATCGTGCACCAAATTGTAACCGTAGTTTGTAAAATGTTCAAATTTGTGTTCCTTGTTCCAATGACAACAACTTTTCTGTACTAACTTTTAAAAGACTTGCAATTATTATATGAAACATATATGAAATATACATATATACATTTCTCGCGAATGAAACAATACAATAAAAGAGAAAAACTCAAATGCAAATAAGTAAAAGTTTCAAGATTCATAAAAGACCAACCAGAACTGGTTCTTGTTCCGTTCTTTTACCCATATGCCTATGTACTTATCTCTCTCTTCCTCTTGTCCCTCCTGGAACTGTGAATAGCAAGTGTCAACAGAATGATGCACGCCTCACTGGGTGTTAATATCAGCGGACACGCAATTGCTGGAGCAATCTATTGACCCACATCCGTACCTTAACCAAATCTCTGTTGCTTTATTTTTAACGCTGAAAACATTTTAATTTGGGTTGCATTTATGCGCCGTAAATTCTTAGTCAAGTGGCGTAGAGTGTGGCCCATGGTATCGATATTAATTAGCATCTTCTTTTATTTCTGGGAAATGGGTTTCCAACGACCTGCACAACTCCACGATTTCATTCATGCTACGTATAAGGGCTTTAAAATGAGTGTTTATAATAATTTGTGATAAATTCAAATTCAAATTCTATTTAATAGAAAAGTTACAAATATACTATACGCTGAGATTATTAAAATCAAGATATTTATAATAATCGGGCTCTTAATATACATTCATTATAAAACTTACAGATTATCTAGATAACGTTTCGAATAATATTAGTTAACGTTAATGAATGCCTACTAATTGACTGTAAAATTGCAGGCACACGCCCCAAAGGTCGGCACCCAGAGATCACTAACGGATTGAAGAATTTTGGATTAACGCCGGCAAGAAAACAGCAGATGAACGCTAAAGAACCTAACGGCAGATACGATGAGCTGCGATCGGAATGGTAGAATATGTGGACTAACAATTAATTAGCACCCAAACGAAATGAAAGTGCTGTGCGGATGGATGGTAGCCAATAGGCTTATCATGTATACGAACTGCCTCTCTATATAGATCACTTCTAGTAGCACCTTTTTCTGGGTCATGAAAAAACGAAATCAAATACTAGTCAACGCGATGTGGAATAAAACCAATCTGTCTCAAGATTTTTACTGGATTCGAAAATTTCGCGCGGCGCGGTGTAGACGAGTAGCTCGTAGCTCCAAACGGATTATGAACAGTGTATAGTGTAAATTAAAGGATAAAGGATTAACACACATACGTATAAGGATATAAAGTTAAATATTTAGACTGTGAAAATTGTTGGAAAATTTTTGAAAAATTAATTAGAATGCCAGGAGTCGGGGCAAAGTGTTCCCTGCTTTTGGTCATCATACTTGTTTTGGGCCTGATCTTACTGCCACACAGTATTGAAGCCTACTCTCAGATTTCAGTGAGTGGTAATGAATCGGGCGCGGATAAAGGTCCACGTATTTTTAAGGCGCTTAATACGGATTTGATATTTCCAAAAATGTGAGTGTTACACGAAAAGTTCTCAAAATGGAACAGTTACAACGTAAATGATATTTTCTGCAGCTTCAACTCAAGTGAAAATGTGTTGTCCACCACGTCCACAACGGCATTGCCGCCGCCTATACCCTATAATCATCAGCCGGAATCAGAGGCGGCACTAGCAGTGGCTTCAGATCAAATATCAAAATCGCAATCTTCAATTTTTGTGACTCCTTTAAGCGTAGCTTCAGCAGACGCTGAGGATGTTTCCAGCGAAGCACCGCCACAAGGCAACATTGAAGGCGCCTCCACGGGTCGCGCCGTGGATTATCGCACTTCTTATCCTTTCGGGCAACTTATTACGCCACTGATGAAAACTAAGCGTCCCGTGCAGAATCGCAAAACCTACAAAGGCAATCGCTATCAGGCCCCGCAACGTGGCTATAATCGAGGTAAGCTGGAGAGCATAAAGCCTCTATCGTAAGCTAATTCCAATATCTACATTTTAAATGCTCTTCAGGTCAAATCCGAGATCGCTTTGCTCCAGGTCAAGCAGTCGCTTCGAGCTTGTTCAAGGGGCAACATGATCATCACTATGATGGCAAACTGGCAGCAGGCTCCGATACATACTCATCGTATGTGGCAGCGAATGATGCTTACTCGTTTCCACCTCTTAACAACAAATACCCATCGCCATCAGACGATCCCAAAGCGGGTCAGCCCTCGGATACAATCTCAAGCTATTTGCCACCGGCGTCGGGAATTGCTTTAAGCAGCGCTGGCTATGCATATCCCGGCCCCGTTATGGGTTACAAGTATCCTGGACCAGTAGCAGGAGTAGCAGCTGATGGCGATAAGGCTGCAGCGGCTAGCACAACCAGTGCGATGCCAGCAGCGCCTGCTGATGATGATCCAGAGAACGATGATGTGATTGGTGTTCTGCCAGCAAGTGCGCAGGATATGGCACAGCCAGCTGCAGCCAGCATGCCTGCTAAGGATGCCGGAATGAGTGCTCCTGCCGCTGCAGATTCTGCTGCACCAGGTGGTGGCGATGCCGCTTCAGGTGATGCTGGCGGTGATGGCGATGGTGATGGTGGTGGTGATGACGGGCCTTTGCCCCCTCTGCACACAGATGGCGCCTCGCGTCCCAGCGACGATAACAAATATGATCCCAATATGGAGTATGCCACACCGCCACCAGGTTGGCTGGAGGCGCATCCAGAGTCAGCGGCACCAAAGCCAGCGGATCACGACCATGATCACGATCATAGTCACGATCATGATCACCACCATGACCACGATTATGCCGAACATGTGCATCCACCACCGCACTACGATGATCATCATCATGATCACTATCCAGAGCATTATCCCTCCTATTCGGATGTTGTCTATCCCGAACTTATTTACGATGATCACCATCCACATCATTATCATCATCATGTGGCGCCACCGCCACCACCTCCGCCGCCACCACCGCCGCCACCAACCACGCCGCCGCCACCTCCGCCGCCGCCACCACCACCGCCAGAGCCTCGCGTCAAAAAGTACAGTTACTTCTACATTGGCCGCAAGCTCTGGTATATTCCACTATACTTCACAGTGTGGTTCAGTTTCTACATTCTGTGGCTAATCATCAAATCCATTGGCCGTCACAAGGTGAACTTGCCCAATCACTATGTGACACGACGTAGTTTACCCGACTATTCGGAGCAGAGTAGAAATGAATATATTAATGAGATGACAGTAAGGGTGCTCGAGAATATAGATAACTTTAGACAAAAGTATTTGAACTGATAATGACGCTAAATATTAATTACTAATAATAAAAAGAAAAACTCGAAAAAATTTAAATTTACTCGTTTTTTTTAATTAATTCCAGAGCACATTGTTATCGCAGTTATCGATAGAAAGTGCTTGCTGCAGTGATGATTATGTTAACTTACATAAAAATGTTAAGTTGGCTCTGCTGTACAATAACAGCGCAGATAATTATCGATAACAGTTGATGTGCTGTACGGTCACACTTGCTGATTTGCAGGCAAATTGGCTTGTGCATTTGTTTACGTTTATAAATTTCGCTGAAAATAACAATTAAAATCATAAACCAAGATGTCGTATATGTTACCGCATTTACACAATGGCTGGCAGGTGGACCAGGCTATACTCTCCGAGGAGGATCGCGTCGTAGTAAGTGAAATAGCTCAGACAAACGGGTGAAGGTATCTGTTAATACATTTCTTATATGCAGGTTATACGTTTTGGCCACGATTGGGATCCAGCGTGTATGAAAATGGACGAGGTGATGTACAGCATAGCCGAGAAGGTGAAAAACTTTGCTGTCATCTATTTGGTGGACATTACGGAGGTGCCCGATTTCAATAAGATGTACGAATTGTACGATCCATGCACTGTGATGTTCTTCTTCCGCAACAAACATATCATGATTGATCTGGGTACCGGTAATAACAACAAAATCAACTGGCCACTGGAGGATAAACAGGAGATGATAGATATTGTGGAGACAGTGTATCGTGGCGCACGCAAAGGACGCGGTCTAGTCGTTTCACCCAAGGATTACTCCACCAAATATAGATACTAAGCATAGGTTGATATTGTGATATAATTTAGGCTCTATAAAAATGTATGCGAATGTTCCAAATGAAACGATTTTGGTCTTGGCAACGTTTGTGTATATTTTTCTTTTGGTTTATTTTTCTCATTTTTGTCACATTTCTCAATAATATTGCTAACATTTACATCAATTTTGTTTTGGTTTTTCCTTTTTATATATGTATAACATTTAACTAAGTTTGTTTTTTGTTTTTACTTTTGTTTTTAATAGCTCTTTGGCTTTGTTTATTCTTTTTAACTGTATTAAATAGTATATTTTCGTTCAATTGCTTATCCATTTCTCAAGTTCTTTCGTTCAGTTATACCAATTGTGAATCAAATTTAGCTAAAGTTTAAATGGAAAATTGTTCTCTTGGACTGTGTGGAAAAGTGTCTATAGAAAACTTTGGTGTTAGTACAAAAGTATAAAAGAAAACGGAGCATTACTTTGATCAAATAAAGAAATTTCAAGATTCAAGATTTCGAACAGGTTTCTTTCTTATGTATATATTGAACCATTTTGACGACGCTTCAATTGATTATAATTCTTCGTTCATTTATTATTGTTCATTTAATACAACAGCTCGGTTTCTTATTTTGGATCTTATATTGTATAAGTAATAAGCATAGGCTTAACAATTGGTTCTTCTACGTTTTTCGACTTATACAACTTAGGTTTGTTTTTTGTTTATTTTCATAATATATATATATATATATATATATATATATTTAGCTACATTATTAGTTAATATTCTCATGTTGCTTATTTGAAACAAATTTAACGCTACAATCGCTTTTTCATATTCATTTTGGTTTTGGATTTCATTGACTTTTTTTTATACTTCAGCATATAATCAACAATCAAACATTTGTTTATGTTTTTTTTTATATTTTTTTAATGTAATATGTATGTTTATCATTAACTTTTTGGTTGATATAACATCATTTCCTAGGCGCCGTTTGAGTTGACCTCTTGATCGTATAAAACATTATACTTACTAGTATTCAAAAATACTTTGAATTTTTAAATAGGGCTCGATTTACACTTATGCAATAGGATAGGTACAAATTAGGCTCATGCATGTGAGAAAGTCTCTAATAGGTTTCGTTGAATCCCCTCCTCAGACGGCATACGACATACGACAAAGTGCCGCTCCAGTTCCTCATATATCATATGTTAT